>JALPQI010009995.1:0-40944 GCA_025490895.1 Thaumatotibia leucotreta | reverse complement strand
TACACAACAGCCCGTTTATGAATAGATAAATATTTCATTGATACGCTTCGCTTAACTTTGATATTAACAACCCTACAAACATCTATGAATATTTAATACATAATTATATTAAGGCATTTTCATACTCCAAACTAATTTAGATGTTTTTGCGTAGGTTCAAGTACAGTTTCGTGTAATAGAATGTATCCATTTCTAAGCGAATCAGAACATAATGAGTATATCCAAGACAAGGGTAAAAATCAATGATTAAGTAGGTAACATAATAATTTACTTGACTAATCTAGTCCTATTAAAAAACCGGCCAAGAGGATGTCGGGCCATGCTCAGTGTAGGGTTCCGCGACTCTTATTTCCAATTAAAAACCGTGTTGTCTATTTTAAACAATTTTCCGTGCACTTGTGTCCCCCCCCCCCCTCTAACTTTTGATCCGTGGGTCCAAAACGTCGAAAAAGTCATGATTATAGGCCTATTGAATATATGATTTTATCAAATAAAAAAACATCCCCACTTTTGGAGTATATTTTTATAGTTTAGGTATATTTTTAACCGACTTCAAAAAAAGGAGGAGGTTCTCAATTCGACTGTTTTTTTTTTGTATATACAAATGTTACCCGATATCTCCGAGAATCGTGAACCGATTTTTTTTTTGTGATCGAACGTGCTTAACCTCGAGATGGTCCCAATGGCACCAAGTTGCGGTCTGATGATGGGATCTTGGAGATATCGAGGGATCTCTTCAAATGTTATAGGTATATATATGGCGCTTTTGTTAATTTTCATTCATTTACAAGAACTTGCATTTAGAAAATAGGATTTGAGGAAACCAATCATGGAAACAAATCGGGGAACTTGGAGAAATCGGTTTTTAATGTTTTTAATTTGGTGGTTATATTCTACCACTTTGTCGACGTGATCAATATGCATATTTACGAAACTGCAAATGTCTAGTACTAGACGGACATGGCGAAATTAGATGGTTTCCTACTTTACTACGGAATCCTAAAAACGGTAAATAGATACCTACCCGGTAGTATTTTAATCGTTAATATTCGCACTGTAACGTAAAATGTTGATTATGTAATTGAAGAATACGTGTCGACGTCAAAGATATCATTAGGTACGGTTTAGGTGCCAACAATACATTTACACGACTTTATTGCCTTGACGTTGAGGTTCTCGATTCTACCTATGTACATAAAAACTAATTATTATTTACAGGTATTTTCAATAAATTTTCTCTCCCAATAAGCGCACGGCCATTTTGTTATTGCAAAATTAATAGGCGAGTAATTGGGCGCACGCTTCTGTTGCGTCTGAAGGCGCTGCTATTGACTGCGAGTTAATTAGAGCCAGGAACAATGTGGGACAAACGGGGCGAGGAATAACTGGCTGCGGACGTAAGAACAGTAACTCGCAGATGGGACACATTAACCTCTTCGGAGGACAGGCCTAAGGTGACGGGCTGAGCAATTTAAATATATCAGGATGCTTAGCCAAGTTGCCAATCGCTAGCGCTTGGTAGCGTATCGTAGTTTTCCCTCTCTGTCACTCTTGCATATTAGTGCGACAAAGGCAGTTAGCTGCCTTTCGCTTACGATTGACGTTTAAGCGCTAGCGATTGGCCACTTGGCTAAGCACCCTGAAATGAAATATGTAAATAAATTAACAATCTAGATAATTTTAGTGTTAAGACGTTCATTAAATTGTATCCTTGTGTATGACTCACGCACACATGCATGTAAAATAAATGATATTTTCTGTCAAACCTTAGTTGCTAATAAACTGTTGAAGAAGCTACACATATTTGTTTAAATCCAAATTAACCAATTTCGAAAATCAACCTTAATACATTAATGTTGATGTTGACTAATACATGTGTAGTATAACATAATTTTGTAGATTTCATTTTCGTGGAAATTTTGTAATACATTTATCATATTAAAATGTATGTAGTATATATAATGCTGCTATGCTTACTCAACGTCGTATCTGTAAGACTCACTTGATGAAAAAAACACCTACACAGAATGAAAGAGAGGTGGCATGTGCTTGAATTGGTTGCTGCATATCCGAGGTTGGGTAAGTAAGTCTTAGTTAACGACGATAAGTAATCCTCGGGGTAATTAAGTAGTCATTTAATGTTTATTTGAGTAACTAGATAGAAATATCATACTACACATAATTTAGAAATACTACAAGCATAGCCTATTATTTTTGATTTGTTGAAATGGTTCATAGTTATTTTCGTTAAGGGTCCACTTTGTTTTTGTTATGGCGGCTACGCTGACTGGGCGTTGTGTGTAACCTATAGATATGAAAAAATAAGATTAATGTTAAAATAACTATTACTTAGTCGAGGAATTCAAAGTTTTTTTTAGATGAGTGTCTAGTCTGTACACATTTATTCAAGTTACGTCTTGAACAGTCGGTTTCGCTGAACGTTTGGAATCATTACGAACCTTTATTATCGATGTCAAAAACATAATTGCAGTGGTTAAAGATTTGAAAGGAATCTTGGTACTCCGTTTTTTTTATAGTGGCTAGTTATTGTACTTAAGTAGCGCTATCACAAAGCTTATGAAAGGGATTTACATTAAACTTTCAACTGTAACAACGTTCAAAGGCGATTGAAACTATTGAATGTTCAACAAGTTTGACGTTAATTGAAGTAAATGCTAATTACAAAACATAGCTTTAAGTTCTGAAGCATACTTCAGACGCTCAGACAGTTCAAACACCTTAAGCCTCGAAACTGATTGGTTTTAATCAAATCCACGTACAAGATTGATCACGCAAACAAGGTAAGCGAAGAAAAAGGGCCACAGTTTGTTAACGTAAAATGGGAGTTAACTACGGATCCCCGATCAGGTAAACGTGCAGAATTAATCACACCTCGACGGAAGGGATCGTACGCTAGTCAGCGTTTGTTCTCGCGTGGCTAGGGAAATGGCGGAGCCCGTGGACCTTCTTAGTGAAGTTTGTTCGGAATGTGAAGGCACTAGAGATGTATGGGCTGCCTTGTTGCTAGATACCTTCACTTTTTTGCACAAGTCTAGCCGATTGAATTTATAAGAAGTCTATTAGGCACAATTTACGTATGCAGCAGGTGTTACTAATAAACCTGATTTGTTGATTTGTGTAAGATGTCCCAAGATATCTATTTATTTATATATATATGTTTATGTTTAAAAAAAAAACCTACCTATAATCACTAAACAAACTAGTTAAAGTGAGAAGATGTAATGTAACATGTTCGTCGTATTCTCCATTTTGATTAAATTACACAAGATGGGTCATATTTAGCAAAATATTATTATACTTAACGTCACATTTTTATGGCACGAAGTTACCCATAATATAGTTTTCAACATACTTGCTCGTAGCGTATGTATTGTACTATTTTTAGGCTCATAACTCACAATCCTACTCCACAAACGGTATAGATATATAAGACGCAAGCTTTTTCATTACGATATCGTCCGCTTGCGGTACGTAATAGTTAAGTTAATAACAAATAATATAACCCGACCAAGTATGTTTACAGACAATTGTAAAGTGAGTAATATCATGTAGATGAAAAACCGACGAATGAGTGGTCGTGTGGGAGAAATACTTGGAATCCAGAAGATTATATCCAAATAATATACATTTTCGTCAATAATTTAATAAAATATTTAAATTCGGCCAAATTAATATTATGATTATAATGATGAGATGGCGGGACGACCTGAGGCCTGTTTATCAAAACCTTGTAATATAAGTGGAAGCCTCTTTTTATCGTCATTAATTAGATAAGGACTTCCGCTTGTATTACAAGTTACAAGCTTTTGATAAACAGGCCCCTGGACGCATTCTAATATCCAGATTGGCGGGAACACTGTGACGACAGGGCCGAATGGAGGAAGAGAGGAGATATTATACACTCGTATAATAACGAACTACTTATTGAAT
Source organism: Thaumatotibia leucotreta (assembly GCA_025490895.1). NCBI lineage: Eukaryota > Metazoa > Arthropoda > Insecta > Lepidoptera > Tortricidae > Thaumatotibia > Thaumatotibia leucotreta. The sequence continues at coordinate 36,993 of JALPQI010009995.1, read as the reverse complement.
GACTACGTCTCGTAAGATAATGGAAACGGTTTTTGTTTTCGTCAAGTCTTTGCATAAACTATGTGCACTTATCTTGTAATCAATTCAGGTGCCGAACCTTAATTTCCTCAAATTTATATCTACGGAGTATGGATTAGATAAGATTAAATGTAATGTATCTGCATTATATCTGATCTATTTCCAGAACATTGTTAACCCACTGTTTCACCTACGCCAATTCTCGGGCCCCAAACAATAGTCATTCGCCCGAACCTTTTCTCAGTCAGGATAGATCCTCATTCAATTATCTAAATGAAATCCGGATCAGTCTCGTGATCGCAACGTTAACACAATTTGGGAAGTCCGGTGAAGCTGGTCGAGGATTATAAGTTCTAATTTAATAAGCCACGTATAAAGACAGGAAAGAAGCTTACGCCCTGGCTGCACTAATTGAATTCAGATTGCAAATGATTAATCGTATATGCTCTAAATTAGATCTAGTTCCCTGTCTGCGTTCTGCTCGACACTCTTTATTTATAATTCTCCGATATATTTTTTACATAACTACCAAGAATTAGATATATAATAGTTTTTGGCTGAGGAGATACTACTACGGGACAAAGACTGCAAGTCGCAAGTGAAACACATGGAATATTGCTGACCTTTTGGACGGAAGCTCATGCATATCAGCTTGGTCGCAATTCTATCAGGTGTTGAGTAAAATAACTCATGCCATGCAAACAAACCTGAATGTCTGGTCTCCTAAATTCATGTGTCTGTGGTGAAAAACATTTGCGAACGTCACGGCAGCTGATTTCTTACGGTGATAGATTTCAAACATAACTATTTGTGTGTCCATAGTTCCTAACCCAGAAGTGAGGGTAACTTTTCCTTTTAGGCATTGGAGGATCTTGGACTGTAGAATAATAGAATGTAACCTGTCGTAATACCCACTGAAGTGTTATAAATAATAATAGCCACTCGTATATTTAGCAGTCATCGCTCCAATTCACCAGCGCTTTCGTTTCACGATTTCTCAGTTTTGCCAAGTGCTCGACTTAGTTTTGTGCAAAATAACCAAGTTATAGATTACCTAATAATAATTTGTTTTGTGGAAAGTCTTTCGTTAAACAGTTATTGCTGGGAACAATACATATCATTTTGCAGAAAGTAGACATTACAATATTGAAGCAGCAGGTAAGCGCAATCAAACTGCGATCTCGGCATACACTATACTTGTATATACACACGCTTTAAGCTCGTAACGGAAGTGAGCGGCACGAGCGCCGGAAGTCGCCGGTGTACACCGGATATGACGTACAAATTCTTGATTTCCGCCCGAAGGTGCTTATATTTTTATTTACAGTTACGGATTTTCCAGACCTCAGATAAGTACTTCAATATCAGAAGACACATACGGTAAAGGTAAATAAATCATTTTTAAAAGTAATTTTTTTTTTTAACTTTTTATTTATTTTTAATGTACGAATCAATACGATAGTACGAATTTAATACTTTCTGTTGCATGGCAACTTGAAGAACAAAAGCTTTTTAATGTATAATCATATTTACGAATATTAAACTAATTAAAATAATAGAAAATACGATCGGTGTGACCAGTTCTCTATACATAAACAAAACCTAAAGAAAACAGGTAAATATTACCTGAAGTGTCACCATACCATTGGGCTACCGCACCACGAGATTAAACCTTTTGAATACCTTCCCTCTTGCATCAAAATGTGTAATCGATTGGTGAACAACAAAACTAAACCTTATCTGTCAGCAAGACAGCATATTCAATGACCACTTTAGTGGTTTCAGGCGTGGTAGACATGATAACATACGGCCACTTTAGTGGTTCTTGACGTTCAAAGGATTATTATTCAAGCTTTCGTATTGACAGTGTCGTGGCTCGACAGCTACTTTGCTTTAAGCTTTAGATTAGGCGCCAAAGTTATAGTGTCATTTTATTTTAACATGGTAACTACAAAACAGGAGGAGGTTCTAAAACTTCTAAATACGATAAAATTATTTTTGTATGTATGCATATTCGATATCTTCGAGAATCATGAAAAATTTCAAAAAAAATAAGTGATTATTTTTAAGTTGTGCGGGTTTATACCCGCGGACCATCGCGGACCGCGTTTAACCATCTCGGAGTTATCTCCGAGATGGTTCCTTTGGCTCCAAGTCGGGGTCTGATGATGAAGGTTGAAATCGGTTTGCTTTTGTTTCATAATTCTTAGTGTCCCCTATCATCGCTCAGTCTCATTCTCTAGCTCCTTCACTGTGCAAGCCATCCGACTTTGGAATGCTCTCCCTCTAGATAAACGTCAAGCTCAAACTAAATTCACCTTTAAGCGCAAGTTGCGCAAGCATCTCTTTGACAATTCTCAAGATTAATGTTCTGGTACTTTAGAAAATAGCAGGTATTTTATTATAATTATATTATATTATTATATATTTTGATATTTATAGCTTTATCATCTATATATTGCATATCTATTGATACTATATTATTATTCGCAAGTACTCATATTTTGTTAGTGCATTTATGTATGAACTCTTCACATCCCGCACCATTCATGTTTATCTGTTTGGCCTGTAGGTTGACTGGTAGAGAATGCCTTATGGCATTAAGTCTGCCTGTTGTATCTGTTTTTTTTTTACTGTGCAATAAAGTTTAAATAAATAAATAAATAATTTGATTATAATGTCAATCAAACACAAGTGTTCAAGCCTATTCTTAAGTAGTTATTTTAAGGGATTAAAACGATTGCTTTCCTTATCCGCGATACAGAGCGTGTAGTTAATTAGTGTAACCCACTATAATTAAGTTACTTTAGGATTTTTCTATTGTGTATTTTAATTTTGTGACATTTATGATTTGATTTGATTGATTAAATAAATAATATACTTACTATAATTAATTACGTATTGAATTCAATTTTCCCACCCTCACGCCACAAAAATAAATACGTAAATAACTAGATAACAAACCATACTATACTAGACACGAGTTTCGCCTCTCTACGAGGCATCATCAGGAGTTGACGATGGTGTGGGCCTGGTGTCCGGCAACGGAAGCACCGTTTCCATAAATTCAGGGTTCAGCTTCGCTACCACATCGGATCTATTCGACCCGAAAGTATGGTTAATTATGATGCTAACTACTTAATTGCCACAGTGAATGTGTTAATCTTAATGTGACCGAAGAAATGGTTGCTCTAATAAAATTAAAAATAGGGGAATAAGTTTGCATAAAGTAACGGCCACTCAGTCTTTTGAGCTTTTACAAAAAAATGCTCATGTGTAATTGAAATGTTCATCATGATAAGAGTATTCAGTGTTCATATACAGTGGAACTCTAAAATCCTCGTATAAATAGGACATCGTTAGCGTACGGGTGTTAATTAATCCTATATTCTTCCTCCTCACGGATTAAAGCACCAATGCGGCATTTGCACTCGCTAGATGACATTACATTTTAAAAACGCATTAATGGAGCGAATGTTTTTTTTTAATACATGCACGTTGGGGATTTTAAATAACCTATTTGTAAGTATATTATAAAGTAGTAGGTAAGTAGATTAATTTCGTACATAAGTAATACATACACATACACATATCAAATTACTGTAAGAAATCAATGATGAGCAGAAAATTATTATAGGTACAGTCGAGGAAAATGAATGTTTAGCAGTTTAATTGTCCACATAATCTGTTCGTATTATAATGACAAATTACGTCACATGCTCATGAACTTTTCTACTTTTATTTCTTGCTGGGTGAAACGGTAGTTCGATTTTCAAACTATATTTGTTTGGTAATGAGATTGTGACAATGACTGCCAAATGACAAAGATACGTCAAACTCAATAATTACAAAATATTGTTTGGATTCTTTCGATATAATATTGCGAAAATTACAACCTAATCTGATTAAAAAACTGCACGTGCGGACTTTGCTCACGAATAAATATCTGGATTTTGATTGGTCGTCAACAATTTTCACAGATGAGAAAACGTTTAAATCTTGCATTCGTGGCAGATTAAATTTATGGCGGCATACACGTTATCAAGAAAAAAACGGTGTCAACTTGTGGGACTGGATGAGTGCTGATGGCGTAGGCGAACTCCAAGAGCAAATGCAGTAGATTATGTTACGATGTTGGAAGAGAATATGCTTCCCAGTGTGCGAATGTGTATTCACAACAGGAGATGCCTAATTGTTAATTCGAGCAAGATAATACACACGGCTAGAATAACTAATACCTGGTTCGATCGTCACCCGAAAATTACTAAAATAATATGGCTGGCTAAATCACCTAATCTTAACCCTATGGAAAATGTAGGGGATCGGAATTAATGGAGAACCGAAGCCCTCATCCAACATTGCAATCAAGCATGGGAAGATATCTCCCTGGGATGGGACCTCTGCACTGAGCTAGTAACTTCCATGCAAGACCATTTTTTAGCAGTCCTAATTGTCATAAACAACCACTATACTCGTTTTTAAAACATGATTTATTTACTAATAAATATAAACAGGCATAATAGTTTTTTATTTCATTTCCTCGTGTAACTTATTAGATGAAGGGATTGTTTCATAATCGTCAGGTAAGGTTGTCTGTCAGATAAATATAACACTTTCTTTATGTTCATGCATGTGAAAGAAAAACTGCACGTTGTATGACACATTTTTTATCTAACTATTGTGAAAGTGAGAAACATGCCAAACATTCTTCTTTAAAGGCTGATTTTTCAATCCTCAGTTAAAAGTATCCATTAGTTAAAATTATTACCATTCTTCATCAGTCAAAAAAGGATAGAGCTAACATTTATTTGACAGATACTGTTACCTGCGGCCCTACCGCGCAAAACGAAATTCGTAAATTTCGAGGATTTGTCTCTCTCACTCTAATAACGCCTTCGTTTGAGTGACAGAGAAAAATCCTCGAAATTTACGAATTTCGATGTTCCCAGTGCGGCCTGGGTATTGAAAAGTCAGTCCTCAGTCGTGTTAGTGCGTTCGAGTAACAAATGTCAAAAAATAACATACACGGAATTAAGTATCCTATTGCTGTCAACTTCAATACTTGCCACTGTTGCCACTGACGTTAATGCCAAAGACAGACAAAGATAGAAATATGCTGTTTTCTTCTATTTGACGATTATAGACATGTCTTGGTTCGTTATTAGTCGCTTGTAGTCGGAAAATGTAGCACGACTAATTTCAGAATTATGGCAACCTGCTAAACATTCATTTTCCTCGACTGTACATCACTCGTATTCGCTGCAGAGTAGGTATTTATATATGGTAATATATGACTTGTAATACCTCCAATGCTTTTGTTCTTTAGTCTGGATTTTGTTATAAATTGTAGGTATCCATTTATGTCTAGTTAAGTCTAGTTTAATATTTTTTCCAACATTATGGATCAGATACGTGTATAGCATTACGTGTTCTTTTTCAGCCAAACATTGTTTCTATTATTTAGCTGCTTCATAGCCACATCCAATAGTACATTACTACCGAGGCCGGGAAGTGACTGGTTGCCGGCCGAATATATGTAGACGGCCGAGCGAAGCGAGGCCGGATAGTATTCGGACGGCAACCCGTCACTTCATGGCCGAGGTATGTATAATGCTTTTCTCAAACATGCAATGAAATGAAACAAAAAAATGTATCTTCTTTGTAAGAAATTATAAGTCAACTACATAACTAAGTCTTTGAAACACAACAAAAGTCAAATACGACACCGACACCTCATTTTTTTTTAAGATTGACATGTTTGAAAGTTGCAAATTTTTAATTTAAAAAAGCGGTATTAGACGACGCGGTCGGTTGGGTTGGGTCCAATTAATCGCATGCAGTGATCGGGGCCGACGGATCGCGCCGCTTAATACTGCTTTTTAAATATCATTTTGAGTAGTTATTGTACATTTATTTTAAATGATATAATTTAAATACCTAATTATAACTGCAAAAAATTGCCAATATTTTTTTTTATACTAATATTACTTTCAGATAATTATTGGCTAAAAGCCAAGATGCTAGGTCACAACCCTATGTCAAATGAAAATTAAAAAAACTGGCCAAGTGCGAGTCGGACTCGCGCGCGAAGTGTTCCGTACCATTATCAATTTATTATTAAAAAAATACAGTTAAATCAACCTACCTCAAAAACTAAAAGAGATAATTTAATCAAACCAAAAATCGTTGATAGAGTTTATTAATGTGCATAACATATATTTTTTTTAGAATTTTATATCGCGTAGTTTAAAAAATAGAGGGGGGGGGGGGACACATTTTTCAGACTTTGAGAGCTGATATCTCGAAAACGATTTGCTTAAATTTAAATAAGATTTATAAACCTTCATATCATTTTCAAAGACCTTTCTATTAATACCCCACACGCTTATATACAACTAAAAAAAAAATTCTATCCCTCAGTTACATGTATGGAGGGCCCCCACCCCAATGGTTTTTTTTTACAATTTAGTATCATAATCCTGTAGCGGTTCATACAACACACATATCCTTACCAAATTTCGTTACTGTAGCATTTATAGTTTCCGAGTAAATCAGCTGTGACAGACGGACAGACGGACAGACGGACAGACGGACATGACGAATCTATAAGGGTTCCGTTTTTGCCGTTTTGGCTACGGAACCCTAAAAAGAGGTACTTGCCGGCCTAGGCCGGCAACGAGGTACTTCCCGGCCACTTTTTAGGCACGTAACTACTACATTTCATTGCATGTTTGAGAAAAATGACATTGTAGTACTGTGAGAATAGATTTTCTTTGATTGTTACCTTGAAGGGTGCCGCGCGTCCCATTTTTTCCATTCTGGGCATTTCTGGCTGTAGGCTTGATGATCACATTGGATTTTTTTTTACGGTTTTTTATTCTTAGTCCCAAAAGCTCACAGGGTATGGGAATGAACTTATTCTTTGATCACCTTCTATACTTACAGGTTTATAATAATTTAATATATTTAATTTTTGATATCAGTTAATTGTTCTGTTTAAACTTAATTTATACTTCACCTCGTATATTTACTGAATCGTATCATTCGCACAACATTATCAGAGTACAATACACGATCGAGCGCGAAATATATCTGTCTGCCACATGATAAGTTACTAGCAATTTATCACAGGTAGCTGTCATACACAAACCACTACTCGATACGAGTACCAACCTACATAGCAAAATTCGCCTGTAGGTAATCATTTTAGTTTAGCAGGCAGGTTAAAAGTAATATTTTACTTTAACCGTTCGTACATTACATTGCAGTCGTAGTCAATGCGCGAAGCGACGCGGACGCATTGCTGAGTAATTATTAAATTATTAATAATGATTTAGCGCGGCCCGGCCGCTGCTAACGATTTGTCACAATGGGTGAGCAACGTGAGCCCATTGTGAACGATTTCTTAGCCTTTCTGCAGCAGAAGCAGAAGCTGTTGCGGGATGGAGCGATGGACGGGGAGAAGGCTGTGCAGCTTAGTTCCTGGGCATCGACATTCACTGTCGATGACTACTGCGCAGCGAAGCAGGTGCTGTGCCAATGCCTCGGGATTGCCGGCACATATGTTCCTCACCGGAGAGGAGATGAAACCGGAGAAAAGACCCTTGGGGATATCAAGAAAATCCTGAAGGAGTACGAAGACCGGCTTCCGGAGTTCGTGAAGATGGGAGCTAGCCTGCCATCTGACTCTCTGGATGACGTGGACGTTCGCAGCTTGTCAAAAGAAATCGTGGCTCTAAAGACAAGACTTGCCGATGTAATTTTAAAGTTTGACGCGGCCCAAATAACGATTGCCGAGCTACGCGACGAAATCACTAGTTTGCGGAATAACGCTCCTACTCGGCAAGCGGCGTCAAATTTCAAGACCGTAGTCCGACCCGGCTCGTGTGCCGAGTCATGTTTGCGCGTTGTTGACACTGTAAAGTGTGTCGCGCGTGCCGATCCGCCGCCCGCGCAGCCCCCGCGCGTGCGGCCGCCTCATGTTTCCTCGAAGCAACGTAAGCGAGCTTATGCCGACGTCGTTGCTGGACAGCAAGTCGCAGCTGGCCAGGTCAACACACCCTCTAAGGCGGGTGAGTTACGGGCTCCCAATAGGGAAAAGACCTCCCGCACCAGTGTGGATAAGGAGGGCTTCACACTGGTGGAAAAGAAGAATAAGGTGCGCAGGGCGCCTCGTAAGACTTTGTGTGGCACCGCCGAGCCGGTTAATTCTGGTCTTCGGGTCGCTACACCGGGTAAGGCGCTCTATGTTTCGCGCCTGCATTACTCCGCCGTGCCCGATGAAGTGGTGGAGTATGTCCGCCGGAAGACTGGCTTCTCGCTGAGGGTGCAGCAGCTGCGGTCGCGCCACTACGTGCACTTCAGCTCGTTCGTGGTGCGCGTGCCGCGCCCGCTGCAGGACACCATCGCGAGTGCAGACTTCTGGCCGAAGGGCGTTGTGTTTCGGCGGTTCCGGGGCAATCTGCCGAACCCTACGCCGGTTCAGATGACTCGACAGAGCCACGTTGTTGTGTCACCTAAATCTACTTAATGTTTGTTTTTTTTATATGTACCTTTATCTGTGTATTTTTATTTGTATCTCTTTAATTTTAGTTTCATGACGCATTGGTGTAAACTGTAATGTCGTGTAAACTTTTGTTTCAATAAATAAATAAATAAATAAATAAATTGCTACGGTTGTTGCGTTTTTAATAATGAATTATTTGTTTTATACTAACTTTATCACAGTCATGATTTATTGTAAGATAAATAATTCTTACAATAAATCATGACTGTGATAAAGTTAGTATAAAACAAATAATTCAAAATAAAGAGTTACAGGAAATACGTGTAAGTACATAAATTATGCAAAGCTTCAAATCTAATTCTAGGGATTTGCTTGGTTTAGCTCTGTGGTAGAAAATTACAGTTGAAGTTGTGTCTAGATTGCAGTTGTGAGCATTTGTTGAGACCTAGGAAAATAACATTAATTCCTGGTGGAACGCATTAAACGCCTTACATTGTAACGTCGCTTCTACCTTTTTAGAATGGTACAAATATTACAGGTTAATTTGCACCGGAATCATGAACTAAGTACAGAACACTCGTATAACAAAGTTAACGAACCGCGAATGGGTGGCCAGGAATAGACCGGAATGGAGCATTGCAACAATCGCGCAAAACGCAGTCATTTGGATTTGGTGTAAGTAAAAAAACATTTTTTTGCGTTTGTAAATTTTGCAGTTATTTCGCTTTCAAGCTGGAACTGGTATGATTATACTTATCATCATTAACTATTTCGGCCATAAGACGTCCCCTGCTCAACATTATGCCTCCGTTTTGGTCCCCAACAGACACCGGTTGGAAGCGATGACAATTATAATAAAATGAAATATTTCGATAAGTAAAATCTGGCAAATGAGCTTACCGGTAGAATAAAGAAGAAAATTCCAAAGATGTAAGGCTGAAGTACCCCATCTATCATCATCGTCATCATAATTTCAGCCATAAGACGTCCACTGCTAGACAACCTCCTTTGAACAGTAAAGGGATTCTTTTCGGGCTAAATATAGTCAATATTTCAACAGTTTCTAGTTTGGAGAAATTTCCTTTCATAAGTACCAAAAAAAAAGTACCAATTTTGATGATAATTTGCAATTTTCGGTGGTAAACAATATTTTAGGTTGCTATATTTTACTATACGTGGTCCGCGTTAAGCTTGCTGCAAAGTTTTTCCTGAACTCCAATTACAAAATAATAACCTAAATAAAAACCCTTTCGCAATGGCTTTCGTTTGGACCACGTTTGAACAGAATCTAACCGCGCCATTTGTATAAAGTTACGCTGCTAAAGTTTGAGCGAATTATTCATTGCCATTGAGGATAACCTAGGCGTGTCATAAATCCGCCGCTATGCGTAATGCAGGATGGATATTTTGCGGTACCAACAGCTAAGTTTGCTAGGTAATATTCATAATTAGATGCATTTTCGGCTATTCAATACTTAAATACTGACTAGGAAAACTATAAATGAAGTTAGTCAAGGTTTCGGTATCATTGAACTGTTGGCTATTAAATAAAAAATGCGCGTTGTGGGAAATTGACTTAATTATAGCAGCTGATAGTCATTCAGTCAGTTATATAAACACCTTTAAATTATAGTTAATAGTCCACCAGACTAGTCAGACCTGTGCATTGTATGTTACCGGCAGGCCCCTCTTTATAAAAACGAATACTTAATAATATTAGATATTGTTTGAAATATTAGCAATAAATAGATATAAGTAACCCAATGAACGTGTTATTTTTATTTTATACTAACACCTAATCAATGTGATGTGAGTTATGAATCCCTTGCGATTCTAAAGATTCTAAGAGTTGATTACAAAAAAAAATGTACAATAGAAGGCCTTCTTCTTCTTCTACCTAGCGTTATCCCGGCCTTTGCCAGGGTCCGCTTTCCTGCTACATTTCCTCCACTTTACGCGATCCTGGGCATCTTCTACTGTAAGCCCATTCACACTCATGTCAGCCTTCACGACATCTAGCCATCGCTTCTTTGGTCTGCCGCGCGGTCGGGGGAGTATATAAATATAAATAGTTAAGGCCTTAATCAAAATAAAAATCATGATCGCGTCAATTGTGTTAAGAAAGTTAGTCATTCAAAGTATGTGGGTATACTCTGTCCAACAACCTTCGGCAATAGTAAAAGGGGCCAAATTTAAAAGATATAGGTTTCGTATTGTTGATCGCTCATAGAAAATTTTAATTTGTCGCCCTTCTTCAGTTCAAAGGTTGTTACACAAAATTAAACTTGGAAACACAACAATTACGACGTTAAATTTTGTTTTCATTAAAGGCCTTTAATCACGTTTTATTTTTGCAATCGATAATTTAGGGAAATTAGATTATGGGAAATAGACTTTTTGCTGACTGTGCTTTCTTGTTGCAATAATAGGTACATTTTATTAGCGACATTCAACTTGTGACAACATTGTTCAATTTCTTTTCAACAAAAAAAGAATAATAATGGTATTTTTTTTGTTTAATGGAACCAACTCTTTACTTCGCAACAAATTGAGAACTCCTATAATAACATAAAAGTATAGGTATGCGACGGTATTTCGCAATTTCTATTTTAGTCTCTTGAAGCCACAGATTTAAGACTGTCGCAAACGGGTATATAAAAGGTTTCCACCCAAGGTTTGGCGTAAGAATCGTTATTAATGTCGATTATACAATGTCGAATTATTATTAGGTTATTTACGTTGCTCTTATTACATTGCGAAAAACATGTTGAAACTTATGTTACATTGCTTATAATTATATTGTGTTACCTTTTCCTGTATCTTTAATAAATAAATTGACATTGCCTTTTACACAGACAGAAATATACTTTTCCCCTCACTAGCTCGTAAAGCGCTCGTTTATCCTTTAATACGAGCGGGTTAAAAACGCTTTTTACCAACTTGTGAATAAAGTAATTTGACATTTCTCTAATTCCTATAGCCCCCTACTGCCTAGTATAAGTGGATCTGTATAACCGTAGTAAACATGCGCAATCGGAGCTCACATGTTAAATTGGTCGTTTCTCATGGGTGACTTTATAAGCCATTGGCTATATTTAAGTTCCAGAAGTAACTCTATTCTACGATACGTTTCGACATTGAGTCTTAAATGGTTTCTTTAAGTTAATTTACATTTGGATGAGATTTGTAATCATATTTCCTCGCGATAGTGAGGGGAAAAAAGTTGTATTACACTTGGCGGCAAAGTTTGTTCAACTCTCGTGCCTTGAGACCTTCGCAATGCTCAAGATTCCAGTTTTTGAACCACTCGCTACGCTCGTGGCTCAATTTTGGAATCTTTCGCTGGCTCAGGTCTCAATATTGGCACGACAGTTAAACAACAACTTTGCCCCCTTGTACATATAATAAATAACTATACATTCGTTCTGAAAAATCGCTTGTAGGTACCCACTTCTAAATAAGAATATACCAAACATAAAAATAAATGGAAGTTCATCAACATCTGAGAGTCACCTCATCGTCATTTAATCTTTTTAAGGTATGATAAAAAGCGCCTATCATTATCAGAGATTTCCTATACCCATGAAAGACTCTGTTCACTGAGATCAGGTACTGATACTGGTTTTGATATCAGCGGCAAAATCTGAGCACGCGGGTTCAAACAGTATCTCGGGCTTTGATGAGCTTGTTGATTTATTCCTACTTAACCATTTTGACACCACGTCAAATACAAGAGCTGTCACTCGCACGCCACGTCAACAAAATGTCAAAATTGAAATTGAATTTTACGTACATGCGTGTGTAGGTTTATATTGCTCTGTGGGCCAAGACTTATATACCGGTATTTGGCGTTGAACCTGCGGTGCCAATATATCAGTCATTGGCGTCCAAAAGGATAATTGGATGTCGGCTAAGGGATTCAAGTGTCACCAACCATTTATTTATTGAAGACTAGCAGTTACCCGCGGCTTCGCCCGCGTACTAATATCTATTCACTGCGTGTTAACGTTTTCCCGCGATTATCTCGCGTTTGCCTTAACCGATTTAAGTGTGGCGGATGGTGCTTTTACCCACGGTTTGGCCGCGTTTTATCAATTTTTATCACGGTCGTTTTAAACTTAAGGCCTAAATTCAAGATGGCGAACTTTTCTTGCAATTTTGACTTCAAATTCCGTATGATGAACTATGATGAACTTTTCATCTTCTCGGTATCGATTTTTATCAATATCAAATCAAAGTTCTAGAAATTGTTGATGTGACAGCTTCTCACTTTTTGTTCCTGCCTCGAAATCTATATGAAAAACCCTCTTGGATCCTAAGATACCGATTTTTATTAAGGTCGGTTTCAAACTAAATAAATTCAAGGTGCCGACCATTTAGTGCAAATTTGACCTCAAATTCATTATTTGGAACGTTTTGACATTTCAGATATCGATTATTATCAAAATCCGCTATCATATTATGGTCATCTTTACCATCTGGTAACCGACAAATGTTTTTTATCATTAAACGTTTACATACACTCACATAGGTGATTGTTGTGTTTTGATGATAAACTATCATTTGTCGTTTCCCAGGCCTTACAAAGTTGACCATAATTAGCCGAGCTGATTAACATTTGAAGTCAATCAAGATTGTTACAGTTTCTTGCATATTTGACTTCTGCTTAATTATGATGAACAGATCAGTCAGAACTTCAGATTACCACCGATTTTTATGACGAACAATATCGAAACGGAAATTTAATAGACAGCCTTTTTTGCAGTTTGTTTATAAGAACCTCTGGGATCCCGATACATCGATTTACACAATTGGATCAAAAATGACGAAATTTATGGTGACGGCTGTTTTGACTATAATAAGAAACCTCTTGGATACACAGATATATGTACTTTTGATTACTATCGCATGAAAACTCAGGAAAACTTAAAAGGTTATTAACGTTGGTTAACATGCTATATATAGAATTTTTTGAATTAGAAATAAACACAACAACGATACCCCTGTCATAACCCGCAAGCCCATGAGACCATAAAAGAGGAGATGGTATTTCACGTACACCTCGGTACAGCGACACGATAGACTTGTTGTTTTTTTACTGTTAACCTTTTTACCACTTTCAAGAGTTGAATTCTCAAAAAACTCTAAAACATGTCTTTAGTCATTTATGTTTGGGAATACTCCTGTGAAGTTTCGGATAAAACAGTTTAAATAGTCAAGTTTCCCCGTACAAACTTTGGACCCCCATTGCACCCACTAATGCGTGGATTTTGACTAAACCTTTTTTAGAGCACCCCTACACCCTCAAAGAAACCTACACGCTATGTTTGGAATCTCTAGAACCAGAAATAAACATTAATAATAAAATTATACTGATATTTTATACCCAACTTGATTTTTTCACTTCATCACCCTTTTTACCTTTTTCAGGGGTTAAATTTTCAAAAAACCTGCAACATATCTTTACTCTATTAGTTTGATTAATACTCCTACGAAGTTTCGAACAAAATAGTTCAACTAATCTTGTTTCGCCATACAAACTTTGGACCCCCATTGCACCCTCTAGGGAGTGGATTTCGACATAACCTTTTTTAGAGCACCCCTACACCCTCAAAGAAACCTACGCGCTAAATTTGGAATCTTTAGAACCAGAAATGAACATAAATAATAAAACTGTATTGTTTTTTTTTCGAATTTTACCCCATCACACCATAACCGTGTACATAGTATTTCACGTCCGCCGCATTAAAGTTTAAAATCGTTATGGTATTCATGATCTACGTCCCGATAAACCATAAAAACGATACCCAACTTGATTTTTTCACATCGTCACCCTTTTTACCTTTTTCAGGGGTTGAATTTTCAAAAAACCTTAAACATACCTTTACTCAATTACTTCAAAGAATACTCTTGCGAAGTTTCGGATAAAATAGTTCAACTAATCTTATTTCGCCATACAAACCTTGGACCCCCATTTCAACCCCTTAGAAGGTGAATTTTGAAAAATCCTTTCTTAGTGCTCGTCTGCACCATAAAAGGAACCTACGTGCCAAATTTGGAGTCTCTAGGACCAGGGGCTTAGGCTGTGCGTGCAGCTTTGTCAGGGAGCTTCTTCTTTTATATATATCGATTGATGATGGGCAGCAGAGTCATCATCATAGTGGATGCACCATCTCCAACTTCTTGCCCAGCGTGGCGTTTATGGGCACTTACTTCCTAATGTGTCCATACGCATAGGCTATGGAGAGGCCGTCGTCCAGCAGTGGACTGAAATTGGCTGATGATGTGATGAATTGAATGCATATAATAAGTGAAGAATATGTATTAATTTCTGTCCCACACTTTGCTCTCAAATTTCTATTCAGTGGTAGCCCTGAACATCCGAGCTTGATAGTCACATAAATTAGAGCTCGCTGGCTCTGGGAAGTTTAATAAGACACCACCTGTCGCCTGTTGAGGATCTACACTTAATTGCTGTTCAACATTTTACTAAGTAGTGGTATTGCTGATGCACTTTCCAGGGAGTCAATACGTATTTTTATTTCAAATAGGTGTTTGGCGAAAGCTTGTTTGTGCGGTTCATTTTGGCATTAGGTATGTCAAGATTGTAGCCATTTCATTAGAACGTGGTAGCTGTTGTGTTTCCGGCCATAGACGATACAAGCTCTCCGTCATGCATAGGTCTACTAGTTGATAACGATGTCTTTCTTTACTGGAAAAAGCAGGCGTTGAATTTATACTATATTTTACTTAATATATTAAGCTGATTACATGAGAGGTAGGCAGCAGTACCTAAGTATGTCGATTATGAAGGGTATAAGTAGAATCTTTATTTGAATAGATTAACATTCTAGTAAAATAAAGTTATTTAAATACTAGATTCAATTATGAGACCAATTTGGTTCTATAAGAATTGTTATGGATCGTAAATAACTCAGTTACAGCCCAGCTCAAAACTATAGAAACAAGTGTATATTGTTAACAAAAGCAGTTTAATCGTATGACTACCAGATAAAAAAGATTTTTTTTTTCAGTTTGTAGACCAAATGATTGGCTTCTATGAACTGTAGAGTAATGGTAAGAAAATACGTTTTAATGGTTCCGTAGTAAATTATAGTTTCATCATGTCCGTATGTCCGTCTGTCTGTATGGCTGTTTATCTGTCTGTCTGTCTGAAGCATAGGCCTGTGAGTTCGTAATTTTATATAGATAGTCATCACATCCACAAAGTGTTAGAATAATATAAAGAAACATTTTTTCGGGTTCCATATTTATACGTCAACTGGGGATGATTTTGTTTATTTTCTTAAATCATATAGATTGTGGGGTACTTATCTTTAAAGAAATTCATTATAATTGTATAATATGTAACTCCGATGAGCTAATTGGATACTATGAACTAGATTTTTCACAATCACAAATTCTTTTACACTTACCTCTCACTGAATTATTTCGTTCATTCATTTTAGCAGCCCTTGATCTGATAAGCCGGGTCACATGGCGGGGACAAATGTGGCAGTTACTCACCAGCCGAGATTTCTTATACCACCGCTGTACGACACTGTACACCTTAATGTCCCCATGAAGCTAATGGTAGGTATTTGTTTTCAGTTTTTTGACGGTTACCTGAGACGTGATATTTTATAAAATAACTGCGGGAAAGTCGAAGGTCAGCGTTTTTATACAATTTGTCTGTTGAGTAATTTTTTTTTATTATTAAAAAAGATAAATAAATTACTACATTTCGAACTTTATGACATAAAGTGAGTAGGTACTTAGCACTTGATAACAACCTCTGCTGTCTGCCAATTACAAGTATTCTTCAGATTTCTACGGATATCTTAATTTTAAGGCGATTCAAGGTAATAAATTGTAAATTGAAAGTACCGTCTGAGTTTTATGAATTTCTGATTATTAATAAAAATTCAGTCACGTGGCAATGAAATAAATTTCATTTGAGAATCTGATAATAAACCAAGACTACTTCCAATTCAATCCAAAGTTTCAAACCATCATTTCGTTAATAAGTATAGGTTTGTTTTTATACGTGGAGGTTACAGGTGTTATAATATTGGCATTTCGTTAGACACAAATGTAATATAAGATTAGAATATACTTAATATTGGATCTGAAATGCGAGCTAAATCCTATAGCCTATCTTAGTTTAGTTGTCATTGAAAATGTATAAAACCGGCCAAGAGCATGTCAGGCCTTGCTCAGTGTAGGTTTTCGTAGTTATTCAAAAATTGTCAACCTATCAAGTTCAAAATAATGTTGCTAGAAAGTTTTGATAAAGTTGTAGGTACCTACTTTTGAAATTTCATATTTTTAAAGTTCGGAGCGATTATTTGCGAAATATTAATATTATCATAAAACCAGCCAAGAGCATTTCGGGCCATGCTCACTTGCTCAGTATAGGGTTTCGTAGTTAACGGCTGGGCTGATTATGTTCTAAATAGAATATTTTAAATTATTGTACAAGTCCACTTACTATTTTTAGTTACTTACGTACTTACATATTTTTTCGGCTCACAGATCAAAAGGTAGAGGGGGGGGGGGGGGGGGTCAATTTTTGTCAAGGAATAATACAGGGTGGTCAATTTTTTTTAGATTCCTCACGTCATGAGCTATCAGAATATACCCCATGTATGTTAGCCGATTTTTTGTAGTTTTCGAGTTATGAATTTTTGAAAAATTTTTTTGAGAAATTCTGGAATGAAGAAATTTATTAATAAAAAAAACTATTGGGTTTTTAACAAGTTCCTTTTTGCAAAAGTATTACTACAAATAAAGCATTTACTGACAAAAAAATTAGCGTCCTCACTTTGATACAAGTAGGATAAAAAAATACCAAATTCAAAATTTTACGCTAAAAACGCATCAAAATAGCATTAATGTACGTAAATAAAAAAATAAAACATACCCTAAGGAATTTTCGTATTCTAAATACCGCCCTAGACCTTGAGCCGTCGTAAAAGCAAAAAAAAGTGATACTTAACAATGGGGATTTTTCGGAGTAGTCGGTCAAATAAACTTAAAAAAGCTTAAAATTTTAAAGTAGTAAAAAATTACATGAATAACTACACAAATTGAGTTTTCGTGGTATTTTCTGTCTTTGTTAATTGATAAGAATAACAAAACAGACGAAATTTTATTTTATTTTTAAATAAAAAAAAAATTAAGTTTTTTTTAAGTTTATTTGACCGACTACTCCGAAAAATCCTCATCATTAAGTATCACTTTTTTTTTCTTTTACGAAGGTTTAAGGTCTAGGGCAGTTTTTAGATTATCAAAAATCCTTGGGATATGTTTTATTTTTTTTATTTACGTACATGAATGCTATTTTGATGCGTTTTTAACGTAAAATTTTGAATTTGGTATTTTTTATCCTACTTGTATCAAAGTGAGGACGCTAATTTTTTTGTCAGTAAATGGTTTATTTGTAGTAATACTTTTACATAAAGATAATATAAAAAAACCCAATAGTTTTTTTTATCAATAAATTTCTTCATTCCAAAATTTCTCAAAAATTTTTTTCAAAAATTCATAACTCTAAAACTACAAAAAATCGGCTAACATACATGGGGTATATTCTGATAGCCTATGATGTAGGGAACCTAAAAACAAATATTTTGACGTCAAGGTTTGGACCACCCTGTATAATGTCTTGCTTTGGTGAGGTTTACATTATACACCGTAATCTCTAATAACCCGAAAGATTTTAACCACGCATTTTTGATGTAAAAACAAACAAAATATATTATATGACTTTTGTAATTTTTGGCGAAAAAAAATTTTTTTTTCAATTGTTATTTAATTTTTGAATGTATTTTAACATAAAAAGTAAAAGTTATTCATGAAACTAGCACTTACAATGAGTGTTAAGGTTTTTTTTTTACAAAAACCTCATTTTTACAAGGTTTTATTTCTCACTTTTTGACATCTATTAATGAGGCTAGTGAGATTATTCTCCATAATGGCACCAACGCCGTTAAAAAGACCTTTTGTACCTAGTTACAATTAGAAAATATGTTTTTTTTTATTGGTAATAACTCTGAAACTAGGCGATATCCAGAAAAGTTTATACGACAATATAGTTTCTAAATGTGGTCAGGAACACACTGTTAAAATCTTTCGGGTTATTAGAGATCATGGTGTATATTATAATCCGGCTTTGTCGGGCATGTGATAGGTATGAAAAATACTTTTTTCTACTTTTCATTTTACCACTTTATCCGCGTGATTGATGTTCATTGGTACCAAATTTCAGCTCTATCGTATTAAAATATTATCGAACCGGGCTTTGACCGAGTGTGCTCCGTACGAGGACCCTCTTAATGGGTCGAAACATGTCGAGCAATCATCGACTTAAACATTTGAGTAACCCGGTTCGATAATATTTTTAAATGTTTGAGTCTCACGTTACCTAGTTATAATTCAGCTTTCTCGTGCTAACGCCGACTGAGATTTACGGAACCCTAAAAACCCTAAAAGACTTCATTATTTGATGACGGCATTCCAAACTCCGACAAGATAGAATCGTGTAACGCCGGTATCAATTCGTCGAACACGATGAAGTTTCCAATTGAAAAGTTAAATGCAAAGGGATGCCGTTATCGGCATTATCTGTCCCGAGTCTGGGCAATTTTTCCTTATGTCCCGTGAAAGTAACAAATTACCATTCGAAGCGTTTTATTAAATTTAAAGACGTTATTTACATTTGACCCTGAATGATAGGCCTTGCGAAAATTCTTGTCAGGAGTTTGTTGTTTTTTGCAGTCAAATATTTATGGTTGATGATATTGGAGGAAAAATTTGAAGAATATAGAAACGTGGACGATAATTTATTTGTTAGGGGTGATTGGTTTAGGAGTACATTTTAATTTTACAATATTAAATATTAACAGAGTCGATTAAAGTATATATTTTTAATATCATGGTGGATATGCTCTTTTCTCCATTCTGAGGAATTTTAACATCCCCTACAAACTAGTCAGCATGACACGGGTTGCTACTGGAGACGGCAAGATGGTGGTCCGGATTGGGGGCGAACTCACTAAAGACTTTTCGGTAGTTACGGGACTGAAACAGGGAGATGCCTTGCCACCTATGCTTTTCAAGTTAGGGTATGTCCTACGGCAGGTTTTAGCGCTGGAAGGAGGACTGGAACCGAATGGAAAGCATAAGGTAATAGGGTACACAGACGATCTGGCGCTACTGGGATCATCTATAGGCGAGGTGCGGGAGGCGGTAGATGTCCTCACAGAGGAGGCTGTGAGAGTCGGCATAAGGATATCTCACGAAAAAACAGAGTATCTCCACATGAAGCGCTACAAAAATACTCGTGACAGACCGCAAGACCTACACGTTAGAGATACAACGTACAAAGGAGTGGCAAAATTTAGGTACCTTGGCTGCACCATCACAAATACCAACACCCTTGACGAGATCAATGTTCGAGTTCAGAATACCTTTAGATGCACTGTAGCCCTTAATAAAGTGTTAGTGTCTAAACTTCTAAGTAAATCCACCAAAAACCGGATTTGTAAAACCGTACTGCGACCTATACTAATTAATGTACAGATGCGAAGCATGGACATTGACACTTAAGAAGAGAACCTGCTGCTGGTCTCAGAACGGAAGATTCTTCGGAAGATCTTTGGCCCAAAGCGACAGCCGAATTGAAGCTGGAGAGTGCTAAAGAACCAGGAGATTGAAGATAATAATATTGTGGTGTATGAGCCTAACATCATGGGAGAGACAAAAGCCAGCGGACTCCGTTGGTTGGGTCACCTTGAGAGGATGGAGGAGGTTTGCCGGGTCAAAGAAGCATACTTCGGTCGCCCGCGAGGACGACGCCCTATTGGTCGCCCTAGATACCGTTGGAGTGACATGGTCGACGCGGATCTGCGCGAGCTCCAAGTTACTAACTGGCGAGAGTTGGCGCAAGACCGAGGAAAATGGCGTATTTGGGTGTCGGAAGCCAAGACTCATTTTGGGTCGCTGAGCCAGCGGAGTAGGAGTAAGTAAGTGGATATGATAACTTCATGGTAAGCAACTACCTACACCTATGGATAATTGCAAATCCAGAAGATTCACACTTTGCTGGCCCTGGCCCTGGTTTTGCAGTAAAAAAACAAACTTTTATTTAAGAATCCCATACTAGAATATATTGAAAAATCACGACAAGGAGTTCATTGCATAGCCAAACAGTACCAGAAAAGTGATTCCTCTCAAATTGCACATTACATGACCATTCAGCCACAAGGATGTGTGTGGATAAATAAATGCCTTACCAATTGCGGTGGTATAATAGTGACTGTAGTTATCATTTCAAAAGTTATTTAGAACACAACAATGTTAAACCGACAGAACACACATATTAATAATGAGAATTATTCGTGTTTCTGTGAATTCATAGGGCTTTGTACTTACTTGAGGGGTAATTGGGTCAAAATTATTTTCGTTGTCTTGTTTCATACCACTCTGTCACGCTTTTAGTTGCTGTTTCGACTCAGTATATAACAAAATGCAATGGACTTGTATTTCTTTTTCACGCTAGATTTTAATCCATACATCAGAAATTGAAAACAAAACATCATCTCATACAAAAATCATTACTGCGTCACGTTTTTTAGGGACACAAAACGAAAAGAATTTTGACCCAATTTCTGCAGCAATCTCTTGTTAAAATAGACTATAGAGCAATAAACAACGAACGACGACGTGCAACAAAGAGTATTCTAATACCATCATCACCATTGCTCCCGGCTTATTATCACGAATCGCCGTGGAGCATGGGGCCTTTCAGCAACCTAACCTTTGTAATTAACATTAGAACTAAACATTATAGAAGTATCCGCTACGAGTATATCATTAAGATCAACCACAACAGAGTAGATATCGTTAAAAATATTCTGATTAAGCATTAATATATTTAAAAACTCCAGAGATCTGGCTGTGACGGCCCTAATTTTACCCTCGTAGAACTTATCTCCGTAAGCTTTATTATTTTCATTAACGTTAGGGGCGATCCAAACAGAATTGAAGGCTGAAATGATGTGCCACGCGTGCCTTATCTCGAGTTAGTAAATATTAAAGTAGGGACAGGTGGATTTACTTTGGTCGGTGAGCCAAAATGAAATTGTAAAGTTAAAGGGTTTTGGGGCAAAGTAGGTGACACATGATGATAACTGGTTTTCATGTAAGTGCAAAAAATGCTTGCTAAGTTTTGACCGTATATCATTTATAGAAATGGTACTCCATAATATTCTTCGTGGTGGAGACATTTTGTACGTAGTTTTAATACACTATAAATATTTTACACACTAGATCATTTTCGTAACTTGTGTAAATATTCGTTCATTTCATTATGCTGGTTTTTACGCAAATTTACCAAAGTTACTCTTTGAGGCATTTTCTATTATTATACATATTTAAGGATTACAAAAAAAAACTACCTCCCCAGATAAATAGTTTCGTACATTCGTAACTTACAAACAAACCCTGCTAACTGCAAAAACTAAACGAGAGCTCCAAGTAACTTTTCTGACTTTTTCTTTAGATTTATGATAAAAACTTGGTCCATTTCTCATTTTTTCCACCCGTATCCGTTTTCTACAACGATTATCATTTTCGTTTTTTTACTCTGGCCAAAAGCAAACTTTTTCTAACAATCACTCACATTGCATTTGCGGCCTTACTACTGAAATTAAATGTTGCTTCTATATTTAGATAGTGTAGAGAGAGGTTTGTTGAGCTGTCGGGTATGTTGAATAACTTAAATATCTTGGAAACTACACACGCTAGGCTAGGATATTGAGAGGTCTAGTGAAAATAAAGCGGATTCATTCGCCAGATTTAGCTTAAAATTGCGACTATTGCCAAATAACCCACTGCTCATTCGACTTCAGTAAATCCTTTTACCACTTCCATCTAGGTGCTAAACTAATATAAATGCTACAGATAAGAGTATTTCTGGTTTAATACAAATCTCGAGCACAGCCTTTTCATCCTTAGTTGTCTTATTTTATAAACAAATTTCTTACTTGCAAATACACCTTTTAGGTCTAAAACGGACGAGTATCTAATTCCGTATTTTTGTCAAAAGTTATTATTTCGTCAAAAATGTGCACTTATAGTTTACTAGTTAAGCAAAAATTCAATATTTATATTTGATAAAGCCTTGAATTGCATCCTATGTGAAGCGAAGGATTACAGAATAGAGTCCAGCATCCAGACCGTTGCGGGGAAAAAAAATCCTGAGCGTGTAATGAAATGAGGGGTTAAAATGTTAACGCCTAAGGTAAATACTTAGTGTAGATACTTACTTCACGTGCTATGTATGACTACATGAGAAATTCAACAGCTATCCCCAATCTTATTTGTTTTGATTCAGATTTATAGTGCAATTCAATTCAATAAAACCATCTTCATTATTTTTATCTTATAATAATTGGTATATCGCGCCATAGCTCATATTTAACCCTTCGTATTTGGGCACTGACCAGTGCGCGTGGAATCTATTAGAAAAAATTTCGGGACAGGAGGGGCCAATCAACTTTTCGATCGACACTGTTTTGTCCCGTAACGCAAGTGACAATTTCATCAAGTTTGCTAGACAAAAAAACTTATAAATTCTACATTCGTTAAATATAATTATGTGTATTAAATGACATACATTTGTAAGTTCATGAAAAGTAACGCAGGAGACTGAAAATATTATGCCGATGTAGTTATATTATTTGTCAACGCATGTAATTGTAATTTAAAATTAGAGAGAAGAAGTTGAATAAAATTATACAGGATGTCCCATAAATAATGGATCACTCTGACACCAGAGGTAGGTCGACCCAAGAGGTACCTAACCAAAGTACCTCAGTAAAAGTTGGACGGTTTTCGAAATTTTGCCAATTTTACGTTTTTTTCGAACTTGGCCTCTTTTTTACACGTTAAGTGCTGTAATTTGCTTAAATAGCTTTTATGCTATTAATTTTTCATCGTTACTCTATCAGAAACAGTTAAATTTTATAAAACAAGTGATATTGTAATAAAAAACTTATGTCAAATGCGAAAGAAACATTATTCATTTGAAAAAAAAATATGAGCAATAACAATTATTTGGCTTTTAGTCGTATGCCATAAAAAAAATGTAGACCGTCCATGGTTATTGCTCATTTTTTATGCAAAATAATACAGTTTTTTTTTGCATTTAACATAATTTTTTAAATAAAATATCACTTGTTTAATAAAATTTGACTATTCTGATAAATTTAGGAAGAAAAATTGATAGCACAAAAGCTATTCAAGCAAATTATAGTACCTCTTGGGTCGACCTACCTCGGGTGTCAGGGTGATCCATTATTTATGGGACACCCTGTATAAAGATCTAAAATGAAAAGACAGTATGATGATCGTTAAATAAGTTTACTTGATTTATTGACAATATCCAGACAATTGTCATATCATACCCCAAATATACATTCGTTTACACGTGAACCTATAAATACTAATTAAATTAGCCTAAAAATTATATTCAACCACAAAAAACGACTAGGCAAAACTTCGTTGTACGATTTGAACTTGAAATTGCCACTTATTTTATTTATAAAGATGTCGTTACTTCAGTTTTTCTTAAATCCGGCACATTAAGAGTAAAATGTCTATTGCAGTTACAAGCTAGAGGACCGCCTAGTTCGGTTTTAGCTATGCAAATATTGGAAGATCTAAATTTTTCCTCAGACTTCTTTATCTTTCTAGGTTTTGATATCGAATTTTTGCTATAAATCACTCCTTTGCCTTCATTAACTCCTTCATTTTTAGATAAATATCCATTTTTCAAATTAGATGCTATATCGTAAGGTAGCCAATCTTCGCTGTATATTTCATTTGCTTTCTCAATGGTTTGAGGCAAATTAGTTTCAGAGTTTTGTTCGGTGGAGATTCGTTGTGACATCCATACGTATCGAGCCATAAGTTCTTCTGGACCCCAGAGTCGTGAAGATCTGAATGAAGACGCTATTTTCTGCAAAAAAAAGTTGTTTTAGCGACTATGTATACACTATCTAATTAAATTTGAAACTAGTTTTTTTCTAATTTAAATACTAACCGAAACTAAATTAAACTGTTCCTCTTGAGCCACAGCTATAGCTGCCATGATCACAAGCACAACCAGTATGCCGATGAAGACGCCACTCATTGGCCAAAGCGACAAGTTTTGATTCCAACTGGTGTGGAGCAGGACGCGCAGCCACCACCCCGTGATGCCGACGAGGAGAATTGGTGCCAACGCCCATGACACTATCCAGATTAAAGGTAGTTTCGTGCCAGTCAAGAATTCTATGTCTAATCTTAGGTAATGCCAGCCTGGAAAAAATATCAGGAATTCAATCGCATCGAAAGGTATATTTTATTCAATATCTGCAATATCCGTTTTATACTCCATTTAATAATAATAAAGTGTAGCAGTTGACAGTATGTTACAGCCCAGTTTGCTGACCATTAGTTGCTACCGTGAATTTAATGCAGACTAATGCCTACATTCTACTGCGTTATTATTCACCGCTGGTGACGCTCGCTATGAACATGCAACGAAGCCATTAGTAATGACCTGTTTGTCTTTTGTATTCCATCTTGTATTTGAGGTGTTCTTTACTGTAGTCATATACTAACTTTGATGCTATCACTGCTAAGTACTTAAAATGGGCATAGTTACCATAAATAAACACAAATCCCACAATCTCCACGGCAGTAGTAAAGGCCGCCAGGACCGGTACCACCACCTCGTCCAAAACCGTCACCACTTTGAGGCCTTTCAGAAGAACGGAGATAGTTAGCGTGGTACCGACGGCTGAGGCTGCTGTAGCAATTAAACGCCAGTGGTCGTTGAACGAACGACAGAATTTACTAAACACCGGAAATAGGAGCAGCAACTGAAATCAGTCAAAAAATCATAAGCGCTTTTCGCAACTCTAATTTAAATATCTAGTACCAGGTGTCACAATGATAGAAGGTTTTATTGAAATATAGCAATAATATGTGCCTTACCTATATTTAAAAAAAGTTATGTTAGAAGTATATTATCATTAGTTAACTGATCATTAATCTCGTAACAATGACACGCACATTTTGTTATGCTACGGTAACAAAATGTGCGTTTAAGCGTACGTAGTTGTGCGTTAATTCTTGAAAAAAAAACCATCAATATCAGTTTTCATAAAACCGGCATGATAGGTATACAAATTAAAAAGATATACCTATACAACTTACCACGGTAATTATTCCAGATAAAACCACGACCCCGAAAGCTAATAATGGCCACTCCTTGCTTCGTCTTTCTGTCACTGATGACTGGTATATTAAAACTAGGATCGATACAAAACTTGTATCCTTTGTTCCTTCTCCACCGATTGACTGCCACATAAATACCCAAAGCCATCCGGTTATTAAATTGACTATTATAATCATAATTGATGTCCTGAAATAGAAAATATTAACTATGTATATGACTTACCTCGATATGCATTCTGCCGTTCAATCCTTAAACAACATTAAGCGCAAAAAACAAGTTTCGAGAAAAACGCAAAAAGACAATTCAGAATATATTTTTTTGGCGCTATCTATGAATATTAATTTACAAATACATACTTGAATTTCGAAATTTAGTTTGAAAAGTAGGGGGAATATGAATATTTGAACCACCATTTTAATCTATCGGTCATAATAGTATTTTAAACAATCGTGTTATGCAGATCCTGAGGTGGCATCATTTACCGGCTAATTTTGGAATAAATATTTTAAATTATAAGTATTTTTTCGCAAATTAGCAGTTAGTTCCCTTTTCACAGGAGTTTAGTTACTTTTACATTTATAATTTACTCACTTTTTGACATTTACTTCACTTGGAGGCTTACCCCCTTATTCATAAACGTCTCCTAACTTACCAAGCCGCTAATTATTGTTTGTCCCTTTCGATCTTATGGACATATTGGTAAGAGTGGAGGTGCTAACTTAGGAGACGTTTACGAATAAGAGGGTTAGATTTTTACATTCCTGCCCGCATTAACGCAAATGGACTATATTACGCGTGTGCGTTTTGATCAAGCCTAGGCCCGTTTTTAAAAAGCTTGTAACTTGTATTACAAGTAGAAGTCTCTTTTTAACACTATTAATAAGATAAGGACTTCCGCTTGTATTAAGTTTTCGAGAAATAGGCCCTGATCGTGGATTAAGAAAAAACAAAACAATGTAAAAATAGCACTTTATTATTGTTTATCGATTGGACGGCATCATTACTGAGACACTGTTTGTTTGACAGAGACATAGATTATTTGTCCGTTTGTTTTATGACTAATTCATAAACTCTTGTCTAACGTCACTGACTAAATGTGTCAATCGTCGCGTTTTGGCTTGAATGAAGCAACAAGACACCGGGCAGTAAATGAGGGTTTTCTCAAAAAACGTATGCCACTAGTTAGCGCCATTTAGCCGTAAGGTAGCTAAGAAACACAATTATCTAGCTCCAAAGAAAAATTAACTAGAAGGTATTTTTATTTTATTTTATTACTTCATACAAAACATTTAAATACGAAACTATAGGCGCTCTGAGAATTTAGATAAGTTTCTGGACCTGACGCCTTAGTGCTGCTGCCCTAGTGACCGTCATTTCAGAAAACCCTCATACCTTTGTCGCTCTTATGGTATTAACATTTTAAACAAGTTTATCAATTTGGCATATTGATAAACTTTTTGCGACTGGCTTATTGCTGGGTAATTTAGTGTTTAGCAATATTTAGGGTGTCTCTACTGTATGTGTACTTTTTAGTAATGTCATTGCATTGGATACTTGCCATCGTACATCAGAATGTCTATAGACTGTACCACCAGCACTTATCAAATATCCTCCAGATATTTGCGTCGACAACAAGGCTTGTACCATTGCACTTTGCCAAATAAAAGGTTCATATAACACATTCCATTGCTCGCAATCTTCAAGTACAGAATAAAGTACATCACCATTTGACAGAAATGTACAAAGCACTATGGCAATTATCAATGTGATTGGTCCTAAGATACTGAGTGATACTTTCAGGGATTTTCGGAGTCGGTACAATCTGAAATTCAAACAAAAAGTAAGCTGTTAATAAAATTTTGAATTTTAGAATTATAACTTACGTGAGACTCAAACATATTTAAATATTTACCAAACGGGTTACTGCACGTAATTTAAGTCAATAATTCCTCGACATGTTTCGATCCATTTAGATGATCCTCATCATGGAGTACCCGCGACCAAAGCCCGACGTGTACATGTACACGTTTGATAAATATTTGAAAATTGTGAATGGAACAAAATACACCTACGAGATATCTACTTCATAATGACATTACGATAGGTAAATGAATAATTAAAAACCGGCCCAGAGCATGTCGGGCCATACTCAGTGTAGGGTTTCACAGTCTTACAAAAACGGCTGACTTAATTATGTTGGAAATTGTTTTATTTTAAAGTTCTCTATAAGTCTAATATTCATTTTCATAATTTAAGAGGGGGGACAATATTTTTTTTATTCTGTAGCGGTTATCTACGACAATATTGACTTTAAAAAAAGTTTCTTCTGAGACTCTTGTTATTTTTCAAAGACCTATTCAACGATACCCACACACATACTATAGGGTCTTCACGTCGCTCAGACCAAAAGTTGCCTCGGGTGAAAATGGGTCACTTTATGCACTTGTTGTACAATCTACTATTTTTCTTTATTCTATTATGCCACTTTGTCACTGTGATTAATGTGTACTCTACACCTACTTATACTAAATTACAAAATTAAGTACCTACTATGGAACCCTAAAAAAGTGAACAAGGGATAGACGATTCTTCAAAATTTTAAAAAGAAGAACGCTCCTTTTTTGGTCAGACGTGTAAACATAATAATAATGTTTTTTTGTTATGTATAGGTACTACAATTTTATTTTGACTTTAATAATTTGTTTTTTTTTTTATTACATACATGAATACCAAATTATAACCATCAATATATGTAAGAAAATTTTGATTTCTGTATACATGATCTGCGTATAAAAGTAATACACATTTTAATTTGTCATTTATTGTAAACTAAAGTGTAATTTTTCTCACCTTCTGTCAGTTTTAGATCTTCATGAATATTAATGTTTTACTGTAAAATATAGGTAAATGTACCAGTGGATAACACTATAAGGAGCAATTTCATGCATTTTTCCCAAAATCTACGTACCTAATTTTCAAACATATGCACTAAATGTGTTTACAAAGGGCATAGCCGGGTTAATATGGCAAAACTGCCCTTAGCGAAAAAAAATATTTCCTTTTACTGGATTATTAACCTTTAAATATGTAGTGCTTTCACCGAAAATAAAGTCTCAAATCCTTCAGGTTAAGAAAAAAAACGCATAAAAAAAAAAACATTTTTATTTTTTTTTGGCCAAAGTACTTATCCGATTTCTTTGTAATTTGGATATGTTGTAAGCAACATTGAGATCTCTTTTTAGAAAAAATAAAACAATTATTTTTAGAATAAAAAACAAAAAAAATGAGATAACAATTTTCTAAAAAAAAAAAAAATTGGTACGAGGTTGCGACAATTACCAAATTCGTATATTTTATGTAGAATCTAATAATCTTTAACATATTTTTTTTTAATTTCTAAAATCGGGATTAACGATGTGAAAAATTCGAATTTGTGACAACCCTTTCTCTTCATACTCTCTCTACTCAACATACAGGACGTCCCACGGCGATGCCACATGGAGGGAAAGTACCTTAAATATCATAGATAGCGTATTTTGCTGAAAGAAGACTTCATTTTATTTTTAAGACTTAGTAAAGTTGCATTCAAAGTTTTTCAAAAAATTACTTGCTTCACCCGGAAATCGAACCAACTACAATTTTTTCACAAATTTGAACCAAACTTTTTTGGTTATTCTTTTAGTTTTAGATACTATGTTTCTTAAGGAAACTTGATATTTTTTATCCATTCTTTCGAATGACAGAATAAAATTACGAAAAATTTTTTTTTTTTTTTAAAGTAGGTTCGATGCCTAGAAAAAGCAAATTTTTTTTTTTGGATTTTTTTTATGCAGTATTATTTAATTTTCAAAATAAAATAAAGTCTTCTTTCAGCAAAATACGCTATCTATGATATTTAAGTTACTTTCCCTCCATGTGGCATCGCCGTGGGACGCCCTGTATAGTGCAAAACCAAGTTGACAATTAAGTATATTTGTATTGAATATGTCAACATAGAATGTGTCGTTTTGCACTATTAGTTGCTTTTGTGGCTATAGATACGGCTACGGGGTAAGTACTCATTTTTTAAATTGTTGATAATATGTATACACGACCTTATTGACCCTTTGTGAAGGTAGTGTACCTATACAGTTATACATAACACGGCTGTCCCAAATCAAAACCTAGCAAGGGACATTTTTTGTCAAAATACGTTTTTTTAATGTATCTGCCCCAAATGCTGAGCTGCGTCTAATGCAAAAACACCTGCATTTCTATCTCAATTAGAATCAAAGTTACGAGACCCACCAAACCTAGCAAGGGCATTTCTTACATGCCACCAACATATTCAAAATCCTAGTAAGTAACATTTTCACGTCAAAAAACCTGGCAACTGCGTGCTATACTAGGTTTTTGAGTTTGTAAATGGAACACACTTGGTTTTTGAATATGGAAATTGTCCCTCACTAGGTTTTTGATTTTAATAATTGCCGAAGAGTCGTACAAGGAATTCAAATATAACAATAAATAAAACCTTTCAAGTCAGTAATGAGTGAAGTTTGCGTTCTAATGGTCGCCGCTCCCGCGCTCCCTGCCCGCGGTTTTTGTCACCGCCCCGCGGGTGTTGTAAGAGTCGACTGAGGAATTTAATGGATATTGACCATTTATTTATCGACGATCGATGACGGGCAGCAGCGTCATCAAAGTGGCCAAAATATTAATGATTTTAACTAAAAGTGTATGTGAACTCAAGCCTTAAGGTTTTAAGTTGGTGACGAGACCAAGATTGTGTTCTAAAAGTGCGCGATTATGGAATTATGCAATTATTTAGGCTTTGTTTACAATTATTTTAGTTTCTACTGACGATTGGTATAGGGCGTTTTGGTTGTTAACCGACAAAGAACCGACCAAAAAATTTTAATATTTGATAATAAACAAAATTGGATCTTCGATAATTCATAACGTCACTATCATTACGATCGTGCATTATTTGTCGGTATTGTCCGTTGTCTCTCTTTGAAAGAACCCTGGACAAATTATCAGAAGCTTCAAATTACGACGAAGGTATTGATAAAAGAAATCAAATAATGTCAATACTTGTTTGTTGCTATTATATTGTATTTGTCATTTCTTTCTATTTCTTTCCACAACTCGACATCAAACGTGCCTATTTTGCGTGGTCCCGACGCTGGTCCAGTAGTTTTTGGGGACTTCACATACACACTGGAATTTCTTCGCAGGTGTCTGCAGGTTTCCTCACGATATTTTCCTTCACCGTAAAGACTTGTGAATATCAAAAATAAATGATATTTCGTACAACAGTTTTTGAAAAACTTATTGGTGATTGAATGTTTATTGCCGTTTTTTTTATTTTCGCTGGTAAGCCGATAGTCGCGTGTGTAGTACTGTTTATACACGTGATATTCGAATGGTATGCACAATTATTGCACATGCATACACTCGTAGCAGAAGATGATACCAAAATTTTCTCCTATCAGGATCGAAAGAGCTCGCGATTCTGAGTGGAAATCATATTAAAAGATACAAAAACAAAAAACAAGTGCGAGACAACTTTAAATAAAATGACTCGTTATGGCAATGACCCTACTGGGGGAGGCCTATGTCCAGTAGTGGACATTTATCGGCTTAGAATGATGTTTTTGGGAAGTTTCAATGTGTAGTAAATCGTTAGCAAGTACTTTGCAGCGAAGCTCTGCGGGAAAGGACTGGTAGTCAGTAATTTCAAAATCATTGAAATCCCCTAGATTGCAATTAAATAGGGTGCTTTGCAGTCATTTCATAAGTCGTCTTATTTGAAATTACCATAAAACACACCGTTATTTTTATCATAATAAAGATTCATTCCGAAATTACCCGAGCAGAGTTTCTGTCGTTTGAAATTACCCCAACGCACTATAGTACAATTTTACCTTTACCTTATTAAAATGGTAATCCTAATTCCGGATTTCAAAGTAAGCATTTGCTTGATTTTATATTTGACATTTTAAGAGTTTACTGCTTACAAGCTGTAAAATTTACCATTTTTGTACCTCTTGCTGGGTTTCAGTTATCTAATTGACATAACATTTCTATTATTTTTTTGTAATCAGTTATTAGTAAGGCACATAAAAGTTCTAAAAAGATACATAATATATTAAGTTTCAATAGTTTGTCTTATAAAGCAAGTTATACTTTTTTATATAAGACAAAGTCTTGTGAGATAAAGGTCTCTACTACGATTTTTTTTAACAAAATGTTTATGTGCCTCTCCTGTAAAATTTCGCTAAATACACTTACTAGGCTTTGATCTGGGACAGCCGAACATACATATTACCTATTACAACAAAACCTGAATTAAATAATACACACTGTAAATATTAAATTCATAACTTTTAATAATACAAACTTTAAATAAAATTATTACCTATGTCAATAAAATAACTAGCTAACAATCATCATCACTATCTGATTGAATATTATCATAACATCATAAGCGAAACTATACAACGATTATACGTGGTATTTTTTCGGAAAAAGTTTTTTTAAAGCTTCATATTTATTTAAAGAAGGAACAGACATCTTGAAATCGATATTCGTTAACATTCGTTATACACTGGAGTGCTGAGCGGTCGACTCCCGGCCGATTTAAAAAGTCCCCGAGTGCCGAGCGGTCGACTCCCGGCCGATCTGAAAAATCCCCAAGTGCCGAGCGGCCGGCTCCCGGCCGATTCGTTATTGCGTATTTAGCGCGAAAATTTAAAGTTTTTGCGCACATTTAAGTTGCGTTATTTCTAAAAATATATCACTGAAGACACAAAAAATCTGTCTATATTTAAAATTAAGTGTATTTAATATAAATATTAGCAGATATTCCTTAGTTTAAAAGCATTTGATAGCAGTGCATTCGTCAAATATTTGATACCCGGTAAATTATGATTTTAACCGTTTATTTCTATAAAAAATGTTATGCTATTTAAATATAATATGCTTAACTAAATGATAAGCAATTTACAATCGTTTAATCTTCCATTTATTACATTTTAACATATTTATTTCATAGTTTATTACAAAGATTTGGGTTATGAACAGGTTTGTTTCTGAGAAATCGGGCATTTATTAATGTATATGTAACACTACTAGCCCCAAATTAGATATAAATAGCTGGGTTAACTATTTGGTAACTTAAATATATAATCATTTATTTAAAAACTCGATCATATTTCATTAAAAAATGTCGTCGTTGATATACCGGGACCCATGTTTCAAGGTCGCCACCGTGGCCATTTTGTTTCATTTCAAATGAAGATATAAATAGTATGGATAAGACTTCGGTTTTTGGATTTAATACTTATTTCGGTTAATTTGGTTGGCTAAATACTTTTACATGTACAGACAGTGACTTTTCCACACTAGTGCGGAAATTAATTACATTAGTATTTTTCTTATAATGCGTTGTAGAATGGTATAATGTTAGTGTCGAAATGTAGGTCATCTTCCATATTCGTGTCGGTTTCAGGCACTCGTTCAGACACTATAATTATAAATGATTATTTTTCACGTAAGACACATAATATCGGTCATTGAAAACCGCAGAGCTAAATGCTTAGGCCACATACTCCGGCACAGTGGGATAAACATTACCATCTTAGAGGGAAGAATAGAGGCAACCAGAGGCAGAGGAAGGCCTAGAATACCATACATGGCTCAATTGAAGGAATGGTGCTGTAGCCATTCGTACCAAGATGTCAAGACGAAAGCCCAAAACAGGGCCGAATGGAGAATGCTGCAACGACAGGGGGCCAGGCCCCCTTAATTATGATGATGATAATTTTTCACGTGTATGTTTATTTTCTATGCTGTAGTTATAAATTTAAGATATGCAGGAGCGAGAGGAAGAGTCTCAGATGTACATGGTGGTCGAGGATGTAATAGGTCCAACATTCCCTTTTTGTAATAAAAGGCGGCATTTTCATATTTTGTAAGGGCAGACCACTCTCAGCACCTACATTTGTGAGTGAGTTTAGTGAAACGTCCCACTTTGTCGTTTGCCATAAAGCCGCTTTGTCAGTTTATTCATATGAAGATACAAAGAAACCTCGTCTTTATGGTAAGCGACAAAGTGGGACGTTTTACTAAAAACTAACACATTTTATTAAATTTGGGGCCCTTTTCTACTTCCACGAATTGTTGGACAGAGTATATTGTCGTCCCTAAGTCCCACAACACAAGCCTTAGGTAATTTACCTTACTATTGTAACAGTCCGTTTGAACTGCTACATATATTCCATAATTATAATTATAATTTTTATATATGTATCCATAGTAAACCAACGCAATTGGCGAATATTAAGATATTAAACGATCGTAAATAGTCAACGTAGTACTTCATTGAATTAATTCATTTCCGTTCAATCCGGCAATTAAAATACGCGATAGTGGGTCTAGTCGGACTCGTGTTATAAAATACTAACAATTAAAATAAATATTCGAACTAAAAAGTATTTTCAAAATATAATCCCTTGATCAAACATCAGTACGAAATTATTAAAACCTAAAAAGGACGATGCTAGTAACGTGTGCAAAATCCTAGAAAAGATGGCGAAAGATCATATAGAAAGTAAGGGATTCTATGTCGAACCTAGAGTCAAGATAAAATAAACTTAAAGCTGTAGAAAATAAGGTCGATATTAAATAGTAGCAACGTTTTACATGGTTCGGGATTTTTAGTGATACATTTTAGGCAGTTCGAAAACCCTATAAATAGACGCCATTTTTTGCAAAAGGGAGGATTTTCTGGCGGAGATGGAGAAGGTACGGTCGCTCTGGAAGGTGGTCACGTGGTAGATTAAAATGTGGAGTAAGTTGCAAATACCTTCGATTTGGTGAGATTTTGATTATTATCTTATCTAGTGTTAACTTTACAGTAATTACCTACATAAAATACACCTAGTCTTGGGAATAAAAAGTGAGTTTCATATTTAAATTCGCCCGTTTCTTCCGGTTAACGTACCTATGTTGCATAAATATAAAACAATGGGAAATAATAATCTAGGAGATATTTGGGTTACTAACAACACCTAGAGTAGATTGCATTTGCATTCGAGGTCACTTTTATGTATTTGTTTTGTGTATTTACTAACCCTCTATGTAAAACGTTGACTGTGGATACCGAACGGTGATAACAAAGCAGTCAAGGCGATTTCAGGAACTGTGTTGTCTTAGTACCTATTTGTTAAAGTTGTAGGAAAGCTTTAGTGTATTAAAGTTAAGTCAGATGACAAAGAATTTGATTAAACAGTGAGCTCGAAGTAACTGGTAAGTGTTTAATTTTGTTTGTCGTAGCGAGATCTTGACTATAGGCCTTCGGACCAACTCTGTTGTCCCGCCCGTCAAAGGGTTGCATATTGATAGTATATTGATCGGAGATCTACTAACAAGTAGAGATTAATGTTGAGAGATATCCTGGTGCTACGAAATTTCAATCATCATTCTGTGTGAAATATCTGTGAAGCACATAGTAGGTACACAGAGCAGTGTGTTGCTTTTCATCAAGGAAATATGATCTCAGTAACCTGAACCTACCATTTAGAAGAATTTATACCATCATCTTTATGGGATTTCATTGTGTAAATTACCTATTTTGTGTGCATGCATAATTTTCAGAGCAGCTGCTTTGTTTGGAAATAAAGTTCCAATTATCTAATCTAGTAATCTAGGTTGAACACATGAAAACCATTGTAATATGTATTTGAAATACCATTAATATCTTATCCATCTTTATAAATACTATTCATAATATATAAAGGTACAGTATATTAATCAAGTATTTAATATACTCATGACTTCTGCATTTATAATGTATATTTGTATCCAAATCTGAACCTTCATATATATTGATATAGTATAAAATAAATTACTATTTACAGCACAAAAGAGGCTATAAAGTAATTTAGTCTTTGCTTTCATATTATATAATAAAACCTAGGTTACTTATTAGTAATCTAGACCAAATATCTATGTATACCTACATACTTATCTAAAGTTTACCCTAAGTGAGGGCTCTTTGTATTTAAATATACAAATCTTAAGGAATTCATTATTATGGATTACCTATGCTTTAAAATTAGCATATCAACTTTTAAAATCTAATTCGAGTTCAACTTACTGAATACAATAAATGCTAAAATATAAATAATCTGTAATCCATTACAGGATCTGGTGAATTATTTGGAAAACCGATTGGATCTAGCACTGATCGAATGTAACATAAGATCAGAAGTTGGTAACCACTATACTTTGAATGTGATACCTTCTTATGCATATGGGTTTTAAAATCTGGAATTCTAAATGACATTGGTAGTAATGGATAGGCTAAGGCCGTTACAGTACTCCTTCTACTCTATATAAATAATGAATGTTGAAGGTAGTTGAGCTGAAATCTCAGTACAAGTGAGTTTCTTGGCATTTCTTCTCGCTTGGAATAGGCTTTCCGAAATGCTGGTAGCGTCTGTTAGGTTAGCCTAGGGTCGCAGACCACATCCTGCTTGATGATAGTCCGTACATGATGAAGTAACACTATCACATGTACAGCTAGATGTGAGTTCTTTTAAGAATTCATATGAACGTAGACTAGGGATATGGAAAATCTTCCATTGTTCTATTTTATTATATTAACTCAGTACTTAAGAGTATAATTGTTGTAAAAATATGTTTATATTCCTTTGAAACTCTGGTAGAAAAGCAAAGGAATGGACTATCACAAGTTAGCCGCGACAAGAAATAGCTGGTAGTGGATTAGGAAAAAAAAAAACAATAATTATTTTTTTATTGTTTTTTTTTAACCATATATACTTAATAATTATATTTTAAATTCTCATGTTTGCCTATCTCTCTCCGCAGGTGGTGCTCCTATAATATTAGTGAATTACATTATAAATTTATACTTTAAGTTACTAATTGTTTTCCTATTTGATTAATTATGTTTTGCTATGCCATCCAAAATGTTTATCATAATGTGACTGTTTGAATTATTATTAATCTTCTTTTAATTTGCGAATATACTTCCTTATTCTTTAGTCTAGGCATTATTATTTATCTCCACAAGCTCCACATATTCTGTTATTGTCAAAGACTCTAGGTTACTATGAAACAATGTTAGGGTCCACCATCAATCTCTAGACGATCACACTTCTTCATGGCC
>JALPQI010009994.1:0-37500 GCA_025490895.1 Thaumatotibia leucotreta | reverse complement strand
TTATGCTGTTTTATTCCTATTGTTTACTATTTTTATTATTTTCTTGCAATAAGTTATAAATATGTCTCTCTTTTCTTTAGTTTCCATTATTTTATGGAGTCTTTCCCGTTCCAATTTCTCCTCTAGCTTCTGCTCTGCGTTGAACCTAAGGTAGCCAAAGACGGGACATTCCAAAATAATGTGAACCACAGTTTCGTCCATCTCGGGATCACACACGCATGATGGACTCTCCTTGCATTTGAAACGATTCAAATAGGCGGAGAATCCACCATGCCCGGTGAGCAGTTGCGTGGTGATGCTGTCCGGCCTTATATTCCGGATCGTTCTGTACGCGGCGACTGCGTCCGGGAAAAAGATCTTAGTGATCGCTGCTGTGTTTTCGTTTTCATACCTACTACTCCACTCGTGTAGGGTCTCCTCCCGGATGATTCGCTTCGCGTATGAGGCCGGACACCGGTCGTAGTCCGGCCCCTTTTTGGACTTCAGGGCCGCCTCTTTGGCAAGATAGTCTGCCCTCTCATTCCCTTCTAGACCAGCGTGTGCTTTAATCCAGAACAACGATATTTCTTTGTTCTGGAGTCTACATCCCCGAAGGTTCTCTCGTGTTTTTACTGCTAGAGGGTGGGGAGAGTTGTGATTTATGACCGTTTCTAGGGCGGCCCTGGAGTCGCTGTATACGCCAAACGTGGCCTCCCTACGTTGCAGTGCAACTTCTGTTGCCTTGCATAGGGCCAGTAGTTCGGCCTGATACACGGTACAGTACGGCGACAGTACAAGTTTGTGGGCTTTGGTCTCTGTGGTGCTGTTCCATACGGATACTGCCGCTCCGACCTTGCCCTCAATCTTACTGCCGTCTGTGAATATGCGCACGTCGTAGTTGCTATGCTCCGTGTATTGCTCCTCGTCATTCAGGCTGCCAAACTCCAGTCCCACTTGTTTTGCTGGATGCGGGGCCTGAATCCTGGGTGTCATTGTCTCCATCTCTCTTCCGCCCGATTCCTGTCGGGCTACTCCCTTCTTGGCCTCATAAAGTGAGGCCACCTCGCGGATTCGGAGGTCTAGGGGAAGCATCCCAGCCAGAAGCAGGGCGGCGTTGAGGGAAACCGTTCTGTAAGCCTTGCTTATTTTTTGGGCAAATCCTCTTTGCACCGCGTTCAGCTGTTTTATAATGCCGAGTTTTTTAGCTGCGGGTGCCCAGGCTGCTGCTGCATACAGCATGACTGGTTCTACCGCCGCTGTGTAGATAATGCGGATCACCTCAGGATGCAGGCCCCAACTAATCCGGGCTGTCCTTGCCAGTTTTTTATAAAAGTTGAGAGCCTTCCTGCAGACGTTCGCCACGTGGTGATTGAAAGTCAGTTTGTGGTCGATGGTAAGTCCCAGTATTTTCACTTCGTTTGACATGGCTATGTTTACACCGCCCATGCTCAGTCGTGGTTCATCAAATTTTAACTTTCTTGTGATAACCATGGCACATGTTTTGTGTGGTGCAAACTTTAGTTTATTGTCGATGCCCCACGATCGAACATGTTCGAGGGTCGCATTTGCTTGTATTTCCACCTCTAGAGCCGTCTTACCATCGAAAATCAATACCACGTCGTCTGCAAACGCCTGGCAGTAGACTCCCTTTTTTTCTAGCTGTTTGAGGAGAGGGTCAAGAAGAAGATTCCATAGGATGGGACCCCCTATGGATCCCTGAACGCAGCCCTTGGTGGTTTCTTTAGTGAACTCTTGCCCTGCGTACCTAACATTCACACTACGGTCTTTTAGGTAGCTGTCTATAGTCCTCCTCAGATTTACCGGGCAGTTTTCTTCGGACAGTCTGACTTTTATAGCCGGCCACCAAGCGCTGTCGAAGGCTCCCTCTATGTCCAATGATATCAGAGTTAGCAATCGTTTAGCGTTCAGTCTTTCGTATATGTGCTGCATAAGATCATAGAGGGAGTCTTCGGTGCCCCTTTGTGGCATAAAACCATACTGTCTAGGACTGATCTTCGGCAGTATGTGGTGCTTGAGCCGGGCTATCAGCATCTTTTCATATATTTTGCCCAGTACAGGCAAAAGTCCAATCGGCCTATACGATTTAGGCAAGGCATAAGATTCCTTTCCCGGTTTTTTGAGTACCACCACTGTCGCCTCCTTCCACATTCTTGGGAAATAATGGTATTCAAAGCATTTATTTATGAGAGCCAGGAAGAAGTCAGAGTCACATTTGATGGCTTGAAAACATATATCGGCAGTGAAGCCGTCGGCTCCCGGTGCCTTTTTAGGATTAAATGATGACATCGTCACATTTAGCTCACACTGAGTAAACGGTGGATCATGCGTTTCATCATGGTACCACTCGTTTACTTTTTGGGCCAATTTCCTGGTGTGACCATGTCTCACGTTATCCTCTTCCTCTCGGTCGTCAGGATAAAAGGTTTTCGCCAGCAGTTCCACAGATCCTTTTTCGTCGAGAGTTTTCCCATTTTCCTGCAGCAACTGATCCTCCTCTCGTTTTGTTATTTTTCCCATCACCCTATAAATCCCCTCCCATACTCCCTCCCGTTCCTGTCCACAACAAAAACTCTTCCAACTCTCCGTCTGTGCATTCCGAACAGCAGTCTCATATTCTTCTTTTTCTTTCAGGTAGAGGTCAACCACCATTGCTCTCCGGATCGGCGCGGCACTACGGATTCTACGCTTTTTTGAAGCTACGATTCTCTTTTTCTCTGCGAGTTCCTCGGACCACCACGGCACGGTAAGTGTATTTGTGTTCTTTTTGTTCGGAATGGTACTATGGCATGTATTTGTGATGGCTTTAGTGTAACTGTCTATTGTTTTGTCTATCTGTTGTGTGTTGTGTATGTCTTCCAATTTTTGTGTAGTGAGTTGCATGTCTTGCAATGTCTGGGTCAGTTTCTCATGAAACTGGCCCCAGTTTGCTTTTTTAGTGTTGTATAGTCGTGTTGTCCTGTGTATGTTTGTTCCCTTGGAGGGCTGTAAGTTTATTTTGAAGGAGATTCCGTTGTGGTCCGAGCTCGTCAGACCTTCGATCACCTGCCAGTTTTCCACCAATCCGAGCATATCCAACGAGCAAACAGTTACGTCGACGTGGCTGCTGAACCGTTTGCCACCTCTTACCGTATCAAAAGTTGGGGTTGTTCCCGTATTCAGTATCTGGAGCTCAAGTTCTCCCAGCAGTCCGTTTAACTCTTCTCCTCTCACATCTTCAACTGTGCTGCCCCACCAGGTGCTTTTGGCATTAAAGTCACCTCCTGCAACTATCTTCACCTGCCCGAGTTTTTTGTGTACCTTCCTAATGTGGTCCAGGTAGCTCTCCATGGGAATGTCGGGCTCAAAGTAGAGAGACATCATTGCAATCGTCCAAGATATTGTCTGGATTTTCACCACTGCAATGTTTTTGGTGGTGAGTTCAGGATATTGGATGACGTCTAAGTCGTCGTTAAAGATCACAATGGCCGCTTTTACTGGCCCTTCTCCCGCTTCATCATCCTGGAAGATCCTCACTCCCCGATGTCCCCCCACTCGTCCCTCCGCCCCCACGTATGGCTCCTGGACCAGCGCGATGGCTGATCTGCGCTTTTTGGCTTCCAGCAAGAGTTCAGTGGTTGCCAGTTTGCTGCGCTGAAGGTTGGCCTGCATACAGTTGTAACCTTTGTTCTCCGGGGCCACCTTAGCAATACGCTACGGCTGCTCGGGCTATTGCATCCCACTTTCTTCTTACTGGGCAGGCAGTACTAAACGCGTCGTGGGTGCAATTTTCGAGTTTTGCTCGGGTGCAGTTTTTACAAGCTGCAGATTCACCCGAGAGCTTGCTCGGACAATCTGCTCTTAGGTGTGGCTCTCCACAGTGGCCGCACAGATCGGCAGGCTCTTTGCAAAAACGTCGACTGTGTCCGTAGCCCAGACAGCGCGTGCATTGTATCAGGGGACTTTGATCCTCCACGCGAACACTCTGGAGATCAATCCTTAGCCGTCTCTTCTCTATGGCTCTATTCCAGGTACTAGGGGAGACGGCCATGATTACGTGGCATGTGAGCGGGTTGCGTGCCTTCCTTCGGTATTTGATCTCTACTTGACTTTCCTCGTCGTCGAGTTGGCAAAAAACATCCCGGTTTTGATTTTTAAGTGCTTTTATGATGTCTTCATCACTATGTACCTGAAGCACGTCTTTCAGTATCAAAAGTGGGTTTCTGTTTTTTACCTCTTCGACGATGAGGTGTGTCCCTGCTCCTTCCAACCTTTCCTTTATCTTTCGTCTTTCGGTTAGGTTAGGTTAGGTTAGGTTAGGTTAGGTTAGGTTAGGTTAGGTTAGGTTAGGTTAGGTTAGGTTAGGTTAGGTTAGGTTAGGTTAGGTTTTTTTTTTTTTTTTTGGAGTGAATGGAGTGTATTTACCCCATTCGTGCAGATTGGCGATAAGCATTTGAGCACGCGGTGCTATCGGTTTACACGTTGTGCTCAGCCATGAGTTAGGTCTTAGTGACTAATGTTTAGTTTGTAATACTGTAGAAGACATTTAGGGAGAGAAAAATATGAGTTGAGTATTTACGTGGAATTAAACGATTTTAGGTTATTGATTATGTATTTAAGCAAGTTAAGGAAGCTTTCGGCGGTAGACTCTCTGGAGGAACATTCAAGAATGTTTCCAGGGTCCACACGAAAGTTTTGGCATATGATGTTATGGTCAAGACGTTGTCGGGCGAATTTGGGACATTCGGTCAGAAGGTGGGCGAATGTTTGCTTGATGGGTATAGTGTTGTCGCACGGGCAATGATCATTTGCCGTGATTTTGAATCGGTGGAGGTATTGTTTGTGGAAGGCATG
Source organism: Thaumatotibia leucotreta (assembly GCA_025490895.1). Lineage (NCBI taxonomy): Eukaryota > Metazoa > Arthropoda > Insecta > Lepidoptera > Tortricidae > Thaumatotibia > Thaumatotibia leucotreta. The sequence continues at coordinate 32,670 of JALPQI010009994.1, read as the reverse complement.
ATTACTAATATATTGGGTGATGTAGAAATTCGGAGTGAACTTAGAGGTGAATTCTTTAAGTTCTCGGTAGGTGGGGAAGATTGATTTGGTGTACTGACATTTGTTGTTGTTATTGTAGAAATTTTCGGAAGCTAATTCTAGAGTTTTGAGGTTGTGCAGTTTAACATGGGAGATCGGAATCTGATTGAAAATGGGAGTCTTGTGTGCTTTGGCGGCTTCCTTGGCGGCTTGGTCAGCCAGCTCATTCCCGGGAATGCCGCAGTGAGCCTTAGCCCAGATGAAGTGTGTAAGAGTGTTTGAGTGTGTGTGGATGAGTGTGTGAATTTGTACTACAGTGTGGTTGTAATTGTTGGGGTCCATGATTGCCATCAATGACGACTTGCTGTCTGAGAACAGGAGGAGCTCACGTGGATGGTGTTTGTAGGCCAGTGTAAGGCATTCCTTAATTGCTACAAGCTCCGCCTGGAAAACAGAGCAGCAGTCGTGGAGTTTGAGTTTCCTAGTAATTGTCAGGTCGTTAGGCCTGACAATCACAAAGGCTGCACCGACCCCGTCTTCGCTCTTGCTCCCGTCAGTATACGCTCTCCAGATGTTAGGTGTGTTTGTCGCGTGCACGATTACCGCCTCATCGTGTTCGGCGATGTTGTTCACTTCGGTGAACGGTATCGTAACTCTGTTGGAGGGATGTAGGAGCTCTGACGGTGATGCGAGGCGTTCCATTGGGAGATCGTTCGGGAGGTATGAGGCGTGCCCCAGTCGCCTGGCGCTCTCCACCTCCGCAGTGCAAGCTATGCGTGCTGGTAAAGGCGGAAGGTTGGCGAGTGTTATGGAGAGAATTGTGCTAAGTGTCTTAAACCCCCGAACGATCTTGATGGCAAAGAGGCGTTGTAGTGAGAGCAGCTTGCTTTCCACACACTTGAACCTCAGGGCGTCCACCCAGACGGAGGCCGAGTAAGTGATAATAGGAGTGATGACTCCGTAGTATATGGTCCTGATGTTCTCTGGGTGGACTCCCCAGGTTGGGCGTATGAAGGCTTGGAGCTTCATAAACAGCTTTTTGGCTTTGTCCACGGCGTAGTTCGCGTGTTTGACAAACTTTAGCCTGCTGTCTATGAAGACTCCAAGATATTTTATGTGAGGGACAAAGGGGACGTGGGAGCCTTCACATAAGATGCGGATCTTGGCTGCCTTGTTGGTAAATGCGATGGCTTGTGTTTTATCGGCTCCAAACGAGAGCTTCACGCTGCTGCCCCACTCAACGATGCGCTCTACGGCTCGATTGGTGCGACGTTCCAGTTCCTCGGTGTATTTGGCGCTGCAGATCAACAGCACGTCGTCAGCGTAGGCTTGAAGGCGACATCCCGGGGGCATCTCGGTCTCGAGGAGCTCGTCCAAGATGAGGTTCCATAAGATCGGTCCTACGACCGATCCTTGGACACATCCCCTGGTCATCGCCTTCGTTGCTGAACAGTCCGCGAAGTTTACGGATACCGTCCTGCCCGTGACGTAACTTCGTAACATTTGGTAAATATTACGCGGGCAGTCGTTGTGCTGTAGTCTGGTGAAGATCGCAGGCCACCACGCCATATCGAACGCCGACTTAATGTCGAGCGAGACAGCCAGAGCGTGTTCGCCGGCGTTTTTGGCGTTGGAAACGATGTCGAGAGCGTCTTGGATGGCAGTAGTGGTATTAGTTTGTAAACGGAAGCCATACTGTCGGCGGACGATTTTGCCTTTGAGGTGAAGGTGATGGGTCAGTCGGTTAATGATGAGCTTTTCGAGAAGTTTACCAAATACTTTCACCAAGCCGATGGGACGGTAGGATGAAGACTTGGTGTAGTCACTTTTATTCGGTTTTGGGATGATTTTTGTAATTGTTGACTTCCAGGTGGTCGGGAAGTATTCGAGTGCTAAGCACCTGTTCATGATTTGAGTGATCACGTCGGGAAAGCATTCTGCGAATTGGTAGCAGATGTCAGAGGTCAGGTGATCGTCGCCGGGGGCCTTTTTGTGACCAATAGTTTTCAGAGTCTCAAGGACTTCTGTCTTGGTGAATGGCGGCTCGTCCGGGTGTTGCGGCACGTTATCCGCTTGGCCTCTGACATCCCTCTGCTGGTAAGTGTCCCTCTGCGGATCATCATCCGGGTAGAACACTTTGAGGAGGTTCTCGGCGGTGTCCCTAGAGTCGGTGGTGTAGCTGCCATCAGGGAGTAGAAGAGTGGCAGGAGGTTGGGTAATAGGTCGGGTGCGCATAATGCGGTTGGTTATGGACCATACATCTTCTTTCCCCTGCCGCTCGCAGAAAGCTCGAAACGTGGCAGTAGAGGCAGCACAGCACGCGTCGGAGTATTGTTTTCTCAACTTGTCCCTCTCGTGAACAATTTCAGCGATCGGCAGACCTCGCTTTACGGCCTTACTAAGTTTGTGGTGATTTTTAATAACCTGTGCCTTAAGCGCAGTTAGGTCGTCGCTCCACCAAAGGGGGCGGCTGGGCGGTTTTTTGGAGCGGGGCAGAAGTACATCGCATGTAGTCTGTATGGCATTGGTAGTGGTTTGAATGATATGGTCAAGTTCTTCTTTGGTGCAGTGGTGAATATCTGCAGCGTTAGGTATTTTGTTGGCTAGGCTGGTACGAAATTCTTCTTTGACGGCGTCCCATTTAATATTGGTAGTATTGTATCGGAAGGTGGACAATTTGAGTTTTTTATTAAATTTGGAACCGTTGTTATTGAGAAGCGGGATAGAGAAGGTGATGGCATTGTGGTCAGAGGAGGGGCAAATACTGGAGTTGACGCGCCAGTTCTGGATGTCTATTAGGTTCTGCCCACAACGGGAGTGGTTACTTATTAAGGTGATATCTACTATTGAGGCCCGCGGGAGGCCGTGGGTAATAGTTTCAAATGTGGGTTCGGTGCCAATGTTGCAGATGGTAAGGTCGTGCGATATAGTAAGGTCCGCAATGAGGTTACCTCTGGCATTCGGCAGTTTACATCCCCATGAAGGATGCCAGCCATTAAAATCCCCCCCGATGATGTGCAGAGCCTCGGTCGAGTCTTTGAGGAATTCCTCAAGCTGTTTCAGGGTGTTGTGAGGGTCAGTCCTGGGCTCAACATAGATGGACGACAGGAGGACCTTCCTGCCAGTTCTCTGCGTCAATTGGACAATGCTAAGGTTGGGAGTTGAGAACTTAGTAATGCCCAGGGTACTGACCCCGGAGTTTTTTATGAGAAGAGCAGCTTTGATCTTTCTGTCAGGGGACGGAAACTGGTAGGTAGTGAATCCTGGCACATCCCTCATGATGTTGCTGCCGGCCGGTATGTATGGTTCGCTGATGAAAGCGAAATCGCAGGAATCTTGACCGCTGAGATGCAGCGCCATTTCTTGGTAAGCGTTCCTGCCGTGGCCTAAGTTGATTTGGAGTGCATTATATGCATTTTTGGGTGGATTGACGTGTGCCTGTAAGTTACTATGATCCATAGTTTATGCGTGATTTAACTTTGGATTCCATAAGGGTTCGGAGTGGGCAGGTAACGGAGGTGGCGCTGTGCTGATGAGAGGAGGGGACGGGTAAACGGGAGTTGGTGTTGCGCTGTGAGGAAGTGCAGTTGAAGCACTTGAGTGCATTGCGGGATTCCTTGACGGGGCAGCCTGCGAATTCGTGCTCAGCCGAGGCACAGTGGGAGCACGCAGTGGAGCCCTTGCAGTGCTTTTTGGTGTGCCCGTATTGCAGACACTTAAAGCACTGTAGCAAAGGGACATGCTCGCATGCATGCACCCTCTGGTGGTCTATGTTGACCTTGCCTATAGAAACGATGGCTTGAAACACGTCTGGGGAGGCTATAAGTACCGCATTATAGAGGTGGGATTTGCGGTTACCTCTGCTAAATTGGTAAACGAGGTCCGAGTCCGATGAGGCCTTACTTTTGATGTCGGGGTTTTGTTGGAGAATAATCTCCGCCAACAGGTCCTTAGGTGTGTCTGCACTGATTCCTTTGATGATGATCGACGGTTTGAGAGTGCGCGCCGGTTCGGCGGTGACGTCGCTATTTACAGAGTTTGATTTTGCCAGTGCCGCATCCCGCTGAACAACGTTGTCGAATTCAACCCGGACTTTGTTGTTCGAGACGAACTTGGCGGCAGCTGGGGCGAAGGTCATATCGCGGAAGGATACAGTGCTTCTCCAGGCCTGAAGGGTTTCCGATGAGGACTTGACATGTTTTTTGGGGGCAATAATTATTGCCGGTCTGCTAGTTGGGGGGTTTGAACGTTGGGGAGGACGACGAGGTTCCTTCGCGTTATCCCGACGTGTTGGTTTTAAGGCTGCCTTACTGGCATAAGTTTCCGAAGGATCCGGGGTGATAGGAGTTGGAAGGGCAGTGGTGGGTGCGTGGTGGCGGGGGGCGGTGAGCTCTCCCAGCTCCTCTCGGATGGCAGCTTTGATCACTGCAACCGTTGAGGCATTGGTGGTGACATACGCATCGTCCCCGTCAGTCTGTGCACTAATTGTGCGGGTGTTGAGACTGCGCGGAGTAAGATGATTAAAGGAGGGCCTGCCAGGAGAGGTACTGTATGGCGTATTCTCCGCGCCCAGCGTTTCAACTTCCCGAATATATGTTTGTATGTGGTTTCGCAGGTCATTAACGCACTTGTCAATTGCGATTCGGTTATGTTTGGTGACACTTTTGTTTGCGTGTAGCTGGGTGTGTATCTCGTCCAGACTGGGTTTAAGAAGCGTCCAGAGGCGTGACGCTCGACCTCCATCAGAGGAGGTCCCACTGAGCCACAGCCTGTCCATCTCGGAGGTTTCTGCAAGACTCGGGGCATCCGGCGTGAGGTTCGCCGGTGCCGCCCCGAGGGCTGCCCGCTCCGGTGTTATTTGTGGTGTGGCTGCGGGTTTGTCCTGTACTGTGACGTGAGGTCTGGGTGGCAATGTGCCAGTCTGGACGAGTTGGTCTGCTATTGCGGGAGGGAGCAAGACGTCCGAACGATTTTCTACTGTGAAGGTCACGTTGTGTGTCTCTCCCGCAACTCCAGGTCGCTCTGGGGCAGAATTTTGCGATCCCAGTTCCGCCTCCTGAGGTGCTTGGGGGGCTTGCTCTTGCTGTGGTTGCATAGAGCTTATTCCCTGAGCCCCACGGGCTTTGTGAGGCGATTGGGGAGGTGTCCTGTACATTCCGTACATTCCGTATGTGCAAAAAATGAGAAAATTTGAAAAATTTATATCAGGTGAACTATTGCTTGGAAAATTGGTTAGGTTAGGTTAGGTTAGGTTAGGTTAGGTTAGGTTAGGTTAGGTTAGGTTTTTTTTTTTTTTTTTTTTTTTTTTTTTTTTTTTTAGGTTTAAACTGTAGATAGTACCGATGGCCCTCGCTAATGGTACGGGCGACCATTGGACATTGAACTGTGAGTAGGTTCCCGTGGATGATACGGGCAACCTTTTATTTTATTTGACTATTATTTGACTTTAATATGTTATGTGTTTCTCTGTTTGTATAATACACTATTTTACTATATTAACTCTGCATTTTTATTAATCATGTGTTGTTGAACTTCTTAAGACTATTTATTATATAATTGCAGAATTTTGTGAATGATGCTTTTGTCTCTTCTTTTGCTATTAATTCTTGAATGTTGTACGGGTTGATGTTGTGAATCCCACACAGCACTTCATGAGTCAGTCTAGGCGAAGAGTATTTAGGACAGCTTTCCATTAGGTGCTTTATTGTTTGTGGCGTATCGTCATCACATGGACACGCATTCGTGTCAGTGATGTGATGACGTTGAAGATAAGACTTGTTGTATCCGTGGCCTGTAATTATTTGTGTTATTTGGAACGTGAATTCAAAATGTTGTCTAAATATTTTTATACTTTCTATTGTAGGTAGCCATTGTTTGATATGTGTTCCTGTTGTGCAAGTGGTGTATGTGAGATTCTGGGTTCTTAATATTTCTGAAAATTGGTTCTTTTTATGGTATGATAATGGAAATTTGGTGTAATCTGGTGGTTTATGGAGTGCTGCAGCTGATTTCGCAGCCATGTCAGCCTCCTCGTTGCCGAGAAGGCCAACATGTGCTTTGATCCAGCAGAAGTCGATAGTGTGTCCCTTCTCCCGTATGTGCACGATGCTTTTATGTGCCATGTTGATAATAGCGTTCGTGCTATTCCGGTTGGCAAGTTCCATGAGCGCAGCTTTGGAGTCAGAAAATATTGTTGCTTTCTCCAAGCCGAGCATCAGGCAGGAGTGACACGCTTGTTTTATTGCCAGACACTCGGCCTGGAAAACTGTGCAGCTATTGTGCAGCTTGAATTTCTTTTTTGTGCTTCGCCCATCGGGATGATGGATAACGACTGCCGCCCCTACCACTCCATCATGTTTGCTACCATCTGTGTAGATGCGATGCATGTCGGTGGAGTAGTAGGGCCCCAGTTCGTTTCCATTATTTACCTCATTCAGTACTATGTGTGGTCGTCGAGCCGGGTGTAAGAGCTCGGTAACCGGTACTCTCTTATCGTATGTGACGTCATGCGGCAAGTATTCGGTGATTAATGTGCGTTTTACGTTGTCAGTAGATGCCACGAACTTGACCTTATCAGGGAGTGGTGTAAGTCCGGCCAACGCAATGGTGGGGATTGTGGGCAATGTTCTGAATCCGTGTAATATCTTAATAGCAAAGGCGCGTTGCAGACTTAACAGGGTGTTGCAAACTTTCTTGTATTTGGTGGCATGCCACCAAATTTCAGCCGCATAAGTGATTATAGGTTCGATGACCTGCCTGTAGATGGTGTTTATATTGGCGGCATGCACACCCCACGTGGGTTTGATGTAGATGCACAACTTCTTGTAAATGCGCTGCGCCTTGCCAATAACATATTCCGTGTGCCTAATGAAATTTAAGCGTTCGTCGACTATAACTCCTAGTAGCTTAAAATGTGTATCAAACGGTATTAAGACATTATTCATATGGATTCTAGCAGCTTTAGCTTTCGGCGTGTACGCGATCATTTTTGTCTTTAACGGACCAAACTCCAGCTTGTTATTTTTCCCCCATTCATAAACCATTGCTAGTAAGTTGTTGGCATTGTTTTCTAATTCTTTTACGTCCTTGCCTGAGCAGATCAATAAGACATCATCAGCGTATGCTTGGATGTGATTATTGTCTGCAATGTTCTGCTCCAACAAAGTGTCCACGATGGTGTTCCAGAAGATGGGTCCAAGAACTGATCCCTGGACACATCCTCTGGACTGCCTTTTCGTTATTGTAGCATCTGAATAGTTCAGCATTATGGTGCGATCCGTAAGGTAGCTGCAAATTATTTTTAGGATATTTTTGGGGCAGTTTACATCTGATAGCCTTTTTAGCAGTGCAGGCCACCAGGCGTTGTCAAATGCACCTGCGATGTCGAGTGAAATGGCAATTGCTAAACGGTTGTTGTTTTTATAGTATTTAAGTTTATCGATGGCGCTGCAAAGTGCATCAGTTGTAGATCGTTGTTCCCTGAAGCCATACTGATTGTTGTTGCAGGTATTATTTATTTGCATGTGATAAGTTAATCTAATGGTAATGAGTTTTTCTAATATTTTCCCAAAGACATTGATAAGGCCGATGGGTCTGAAGGCTGAGGTTTCTGTATAATTGGTCTTGTTGGGTTTTGGGATAGTGCGGATATATGCTATTTTCCAGGATTTAGGGAAATATTCTAGTTTTAGACACCGGTTATATAGTTTTGTGATGGCTTCAGGGTAACATTCAATGTAGCGTTTGCAGATGTCAGCTGTGAAGTGGTCCAGGCCTGGCGCCCGTTTTGGGCTCATGTCTTTAGCGATGCCTATGATTTCTTGTACATTGAATAGTGGCTCGTCGTTTTCTATATCAAAATTGTTAATGTTGATAATGTCATTATCTACGGATTGTCTTACTTGTTGGTGGTATGGTGTATCATCTGTGGGACAGTCTGTTGGAAAGAACTTTGAAGCAAGCTTTTCGGCAGTATCTGTGGTGGTTGTAGTGTATACTCCGCTATCTGTTTTCAATGTGGCGGGCGGTTGTGGTTGAGGTGCGTGCTTTAGTAAACGGTTGGTGACTGACCAAACATCGTCTTTGCCTTGACTTTTGCAAAAGTCGCGAAAATGTTCCGTGGAAGTGGTGCGGATTTTTTGCGCATACTCGGCTCTCGCTTCGGCAAGTTCGCGAACAATGTTGGTCAGATCTTTTCTGCCTTTTTTAAGGTCTTGTAAGCGGTGGTGTAGGTGTATAACGTTTTTCTTTTTGTTGGTTAGCTCCTCGGTCCACCATGGGATTTTGATGTGTGGTGCTTTGCGTTGGAACATATTGTCACAAGTATTTGTCAGTGCTTTCGTCAGGTCTGTGATGTATCTGTCAATTCCGTCAGTGTCGAGTGAGTCAATGTCAATATGTTCCAATCCAATGCTATCAATGTTTGTTTTTAGTTCTTCTGTGAAGTTTGTCCAGTTGGCCCTTTCCGTATTGTACTTATATGTTGATGTTGAACTAGTCTTTTTTGCCTTCTCACTGTTTATTTTTATTTTGAATTCTATCCCATGGTGGTCCGAGGTAGGCACTATGTCTGGGTTGACCTTCCAGTCCGCAACATTGTTCGCCATACCTAGAGACGCCAGAGTGAGGTCCACTATTGAATACCTGACTTGGCCGTGCGTTACCGTTTCAAAAGTAGCCGCATTGCCTATGTTACAGACCACGAGGTCGTTCATGATTGCAAGATCACAGATTTCTCTGCCCCGGTCATTATTCTTCGCTGAGCCCCACGAGACGTGCCACCCATTCATGTCACCACATATTATGTGCTCTGCGTTGGTATGAGATTTAACAAATTGTTCCAGGTGATTCAGTGTGCTGTGAGGGTCTTCGTTGGGTTCTACATAAACACTTGTTAGGAGTAGCCTTCTGGATCCCATAGTGAGCTGTACGGTGACAATATTGGTGGTAGCGTGCTGTGTAATGCCTATATAATTGCCAATCTTCTTATTCATGGCTATACAGGCTTTAGCTCTATTGTTGATGTCTCCGTGCTGGTATATGTCATACCCGTCGATGTTCTTCATAATATGCTGGTTGCCTACATAGGGCTCCGTGATGAACATAACATCGTACTTGTATTTCTTAGCACATTGTATAAGCTCATGCGTCGCATTATACCCTTTACCTAAGTTGCATTGTACAGCAATGAGATCATGTATCCTGTTTGTTTGATGCTGTGGGACGCCCTTAGCAGTATCGTATAGCCGATCTGGCTATACGGTCCCACTTCATCCACTCAGGACAGGACTGACTATACGCGCAGTGTCTGTAATCCCTGTCACTGTTTACACAGTTCACACAGCTGGGAGCATCTGTTTTCCTGCTACAACTGCGCGTATCGTGCTGATCAGCGCAGTGGCCACACCTCATACTAGACCTGCACTCAGATGCACGATGACTATATCCGAAGCATTTGTAGCATTGGAGGACAGGGGATTGGTCTACCACAGCTACTGACTGGTATCCCACCCTTACTTTCTGATCTTTCATCGCTGTCCACACTTGTGGACTGACTTCGACGATTACATTTTTTACGGAGTCGTTGCGTCCCTTGACTGCTCGAACATACTTTATGTGTTTGTTTTCCGCGTCAATGCCTTCTAGGAGCCTTGCATTTTGCTTGGTCATCGCATCCTCGATTTTTGTGCTGGCGTATTCTGGTATGACACCAATGACACGCAGAGATGGGTTGCGGAGCTTTGGCACCCCAACGGTTATGTTTTTTGTTTTGGATTTAATAGCAGTGCTTAATTTCTCCCTGTCCTCATTTGAGTCGCAATTAATAACTATCTTTTTGTTTTTAGTTTCCCTGACGCTTTTTATTCCGATGCCAATGTTGACAACATCTATCTTCTCCTTTATTTGTCTGAGAACTTCTTTGCCGTCTTCTCTGGGGTCGATTGATTCCAGGACGACTGCGAAGTTCGTGGCTGGCGGTGTCGCAGTTGTTCTGTTAGCTCGCGGCTTATAGGGTCTACCAACGGCAGGTGAGCTCAGATCGTCATCCTGTGTCGCGCCGGTGACAGCGCCCGAGGCCGCGAATGCAGCGGCAGTGCGCGGTTTCCTGCTATTTTTTCTGCCAACTACTGTGGCGAACGTGTCAGCGTCAGTGCTTGTGTTGTCCGTTGCCGGCTTGTCGTTGCCAATTGCGGCCGATATCATCTCCCGAATGGTTACTTGTTCGGCACGCATTTTGGACATTTCCATCTGAACACTGGCTATGATATCATTTTTTAATTTTACAGGGTCTATCATGGGTGTATGCGCAGGTGCCGTGGTTTGTACCACATCCTGCGCAACGCCAAGAACTTGTAACTCGCTCGTAAACCTAAGCGTTGCATCACGAATGGCTTTTATATTGGTTTTTATACAATCTTTGTTCGCCTTGGTGACGCTTCTGTTCTGCGTTAACTGCGCCATTATATCGTCCGTGTATCTTTCAATCTCGGTCCGATATCTATTCGCACGCGTCTTTGTGTTAGTTCCAGGACTGCAGGTTATGGTGTCCCTGCTATTCCAAAGGAGTCTTTCCATTTCAGTGATGTCTGACTGAGGTGAGGGCACTATGGCGTCCAGCCTGCCATCGACAGTGACTGGCCTCTCCGTCGCCGGGATCGAGGCAGGTGTCACGATAGGGTTTGTAATTTTATTTAAAGGGACCGGGGTTGAAGTGCCGGCCTCAGGTGTATGCCTATGCACCTCCGCTTGAACTACGAATGTCCTGTTTTGTATTTCGAGTTCGTTATTTTCCAGGTCGATGAGCAAAGGTGCATGATCTTTACCTGCAGCACCCTCAACATTTACAACTACCTCCTGTTCCTCGGCTGTAGGTTTCACGCCCTCGACAGCAGGTGCGGGTTCAGAGATGGCCATACGCGCCTTTCTAGGCGATGCGGGAGGTGTGCGGTACATTTTCATGAGTTAAGTTTGTAGACTTTTATAAAAATTCTTATCTTAAAAACTACTCAAGATATCCTAACAAACGAAACGGAATATTGTAGGTACGTTTAAAAGCTACAAAATAAATGTATTTTTAGATTTTTAGGTCTGAAATTGGCTGAGAAACAAATTAATTTCGAAAGAATTTAATATTTTTACAAAAACCAGAATTACACAATGATAAAGGAGTTTCTAAGAAAAATGTCAAGACAAAAAATGTGGATTTTAATATGTTTTATCGGATTCTAGAAGAAAAAATTAAATTCACCGAGCGGTTTTAAAAATATTTACAGTTGAAAGTGGTTGCCGCCACACTTTCTGCAGGCGCTAAAAATTGAGTAGGTATTTTTACCTATTTGTATGAAAAATTATCTGCGATCCTAAATTTCTGTACTGAATAAAATAGTAAACGTTAAATGCGTGTGTAAAAAGAAAAAACTATTGAAATCTATGGTGAGACTATAAAGTTATTGCAATTCTAAGTTTTGATTTTCTGAAAAAGTGGTTAGGTTAGGTTAGGTTAGGTTAGGTTAGGTTAGGTTAGGTTAGGTTAGGTTAGGTTAGGTTAGGTTAGGTTAGGTTAGGTTAGGTTAGGTTAGGTTAGGTTAGGTTAGGTTAGGTTAGGTTAGGTTAGGTTAGGTTAGGTTAGGTTAGGTTAGGTTAGGTTAGGTTAGGTTAGGTTAGGTTAGGTTAGGTTAGGTTAGGTTAGGTTAGGTTAGGTTAGGTTAGGTTAGGTTAGGTTAGGTTAGGTTAGGTTAGGTTAGGTTAGGTTAGGTTTTTTTTTTTTTTTTTTTTTTATTTTTTTTTTTTTTTTTTTTATATTTGTACTATGAATAGTACCAATGGTCCCCGCTAATGATACGGGCGACCATTGGACTGTGTGCTGGTGTGATTCCCGCATGTGAAACGGGCAATCTATGTTTAATACTTTTGTTATTTAACCTTTGATGTATTATATACTTTTGTATTTATTGCAAGTTAATATTATTTCGCGTTTGAATGTTTACGTTTTGTTGAATTTTTTCAGGCTGTTGATTATATCATTGATGTATTTGACGAACGATTCTTTAGTACCTTCTTTCTGAATCAAATCCTGCAAGTTATAAGGTCTTATATTGTTGATAGAACATAACAGTTCATGATTTGCTCTTTTACTAGCGTACCTTGGGCAGCTTTCCAATAGGTGTTTTATAGTTTGGGGTGTGATGTCATCACATGGGCAAACATTAGTCTCAGTTATGTGGTGTCTATTGAGATAAGTCTTATTATATCCGTGCCCGGTAATTATCTGAGTCATTTGAAATGATAAACTAAAGTGTTGTCTGAATGTTTTTATATGGTCCAACGTCGGTAGCCACTGTTTAATGTGCATTCCCGTTGTGCTACTCTGGTATGTGGTGTCATGAGCTTTTATAGATTCACTATGTAGATGTTTCTTGTGGTAGGACAGGGGAAATTTATGGTAATCCGGCTGTTTATGTTGCGACGCTGCTGATTTGGCGGCCATGTCAGCCTCCTCGTTGCCAAGGAAGCCAGCATGCGCCTTAATCCAGCAGAATTTAATGCTGTGTGCTTGACCTCGGAGCTGTGCTATGCGTTTATGAGCCCTATTTACAATCGCATTAGTGCTGTTTCTGTTGCTCAGTTCGATAAGTGCAGCCTTCGAGTCTGAGAATATGGTTGCGTGTTCCAAGCCGAGATTCCAGCAGAGATTGCATGCTTCTTCGATTGCAAGACATTCGGCCTGGAACACCGTGCAACTATTGTGCAGCTTTAGTTTCTTGGTTTGGCTGCGACCGTCCGGGTAGTGTATGACTACTGCAGCGCCTACTACTCCATCATGTTTGCTGCCGTCAGTGTAGACACGATGCATGGTGGTGGAGTAGTAGGGCTCCAGGTCATTGTTATTGTTGATGTCTTTGACATCTATGTGAGGGCGTAGGGCTGGATGTAAGAGTTCTGTGACAGGCGCTCTCTTGTCATATGTGATATCTTCAGGTAAATATTCTGTAGTTAATGAGCGTTTAACCTTCTCTATAGAGGCAACTTCCTTTATTTTGAGAGGAAGCGGCGTAAGCCCTGCTAGTGCTATAGAAGGTGTTGTGGGCAAAGTTCTAAAGCCATGAAGTATTTTTATAGCGAAAGCACGCTGCAAACTTAGCAGTGAGTTACATACCTTCTTGTAATTGGTGGCATGCCACCAAACTTCTGCCGCATATGTAATTATCGGTTCTATAACCTGCCTATAGATGATATTGATGTTGGCGGCATGCACACCCCAAGTAGGCTTAATAAATATACATAATCTTTTATATATTTTCTGTGCTTTATTTATTATATATTCCGTGTGCTTTATGAAGTTCAGGCGTTCGTCGACAATTACTCCCAGCAGCTTGAATTGCGTGTCAAAGGGTATGTGTGTACTATCCATGAATATTTTTGCTGCTTTTGCCTTTTGGGTGTGCGCTATCATCTTAGTCTTCTCTGGTCCGAACTCTAGCTTATTGTTTTTCCCCCATTGAAAGACGGTATTTAATGAGTTATTGGCATTAAGTTCTAATTCTTGGATGTCTTTTCCTGAGCAGATTAGGAGTACATCGTCAGCATACGCCTGAATGTAGTTCTCTGCTGCCAAATCCTGCTCAAGCAGGGTGTCCATGATAGCATTCCAGAAGATGGGTCCAAGAACTGATCCCTGGACGCATCCTCTGGTCTGCTCTTTTGTAATTATTGCATCCGAGTAGCTTAGTGTGACTTTTCTATCAGTTAAGTAATTGCAAATTAATTTTAAGAGATTATTAGGGCATTTGATATCAGATAGCCGTTTGATGAGGGCAGGCCACCATGCGCTATCAAATGCACCTGCTATATCGAGTGAGATGGCAACGGCTAGTCGATTCTTGGCTTTTTGCTGTTTCAGTTTACGGATGGCACTGCTGAGCGCGTCGGTGGTGGATCGCTGCTCCCTGAATCCATATTGGTTATTGCTACATGAGTTATTAATTTGCATGAAATAAGTTAGTCTGGTAGCAATTAGTTTTTCAAGGATCTTTCCAAAAACGTTGATCAACCCGATTGGTCGGTAGGCAGATGTTTCTTTGTAATTAGCTTTATTAGGTTTTGGTATTGTCCTGATATATGCGGTTTTCCAGGCAGTTGGAAAGTAATTAATAGTGAGGCATCGGTTGTATAATTTAGCTGTGGACTCAGGGTAACACTCTATATATTTCCTACAAATATCCGCTGTGAGGTGGTCATCTCCAGGTGCCCTTTTAGGGTTCATATTCTTAGCAATTTCCAGAATTTCGTTGACATTAAATAGTGGCTCATTGTTTGCTGCTGCATGTATATTGTTGTTTATTATGGTGTTTGCTACTGTTTCTCTAATATGCCGGTGATGTGGGGTATCATCACACATGCTATCAGAAGGAAAAAATTTCACTGCGAGTTTTTCAGCCGTATCCATACATGATGTTGTGTACGTACCATTGTCTGTTTTAAGGGTGGCAGGAGGTTGCGGCTGTGGTGCACTTTTCAGCAGACGATTAGTAATAGACCAGACATCATCCTTGCCTTGGCTTTGACAAAAATCTCGAAAGTGTTCGGTGGATGTACTACGTATTTTTTGTGCGTACAGAGATCTTGCTTCAGCCACTTCTTTTAAGATGTTGGTGATATTTTTCCCTCCTCTCTTTAAATCTTGCAGGCGGTGATGTAGGCGTATAACGTGTTTTTTCATGTTGGTCAATTCCTCCGTCCACCATGGGATCTTGACATGTGCAGTTTTGCGAGTTAGAACTTTATTGCAGGTTTTAGTTATCGCATTTATCATTTTATGTATGTACGAGTCTATACCGTGAGCATCAAGTGTATCTGTGTCTATGTTTTCAAGGTGGGCTTGTTCCACGTTTGTCTTCAATTCTTGTGAGAAGTTTTCCCAGTTGACTCTTTCGGTGCAATATCTGTAGGTGGATGTGGATGTTGGTTTTGCGGTTTTGTCGTGCATTGTTCTAATAGCAAACTCGATCGCATGGTGATCCGAGGTTGGGACAATGTCAGGTTCAACTTTCCAGTCCAGGATGTTATTGACTATGCCCAATGATGCCAGGGTGAGGTCTACTATTGAAGTTCTAATCTGGCCGTGCGTCACCGTCTCAAAGGTGGCTGCGTTACCCACGTTGCAGACAACTATATCGTTAGCTATCATGAAATCACAGATCGCTCTGCCCCTGTCGTTGTTTTTCACTGAGCCCCATGTGGTGTGCCATCCATTCATATCCCCACAGATTATGTGATCTGTGTTGGGGTGTGACTTGACAACTTGCTCTAGTTTATTCATGGTGTGAAAGGGATCTTCGGCGGGTTCGACATATATCGAAGTGAGGAGGATTCTCTTGGGTCCTAATGTTATTTGAACCGTGGCTAAATTGGTGGTGGCGTGTTGTGTGATTCCTATGTAGTTGCCCATGTTCTTCCTAACTGCTAGACAGGCCTTGGTTCTATTATTGGTATCACCATATTGATAGATGTCGTACCCGTCTATTCCCTTCATGATGTTCTGCTTGCCCACATAGGGCTCAGTGATAAACATTACGTCATATTTCTTGTCCTTGGCGCATTGTGTCAGTTCCTGCGTAGCATTGTAGCCTTTGCCCAAGTTACATTGAACTGCTTTAATAGGTTTGATCCTGTTGGTGGTATTCTTCGGGACGCCCTTAGCAATACCGTATAGCCGTTCTGGCTATACGGTCCCATTTAACCCACTCAGGGCAGGTTTGGCTAAAGGCGTAATGTCCGTCGTCTCTATCAGTTTTGGCACAGTTAACGCAACGTGGTGCGATTTCCCGTTTGTTGCAGCAGCGCGTATCGTGCTCATCAGCACAGTACGCACATCTGCTCCCGGTCCGACATTCCGTTGCCCGATGTCCAAAGCCGAGGCATTTGAAGCATTGGAGTATGGGCGATTGGTCTACTGCCAACACAGATTGGAACCCTACTTTGACTTTCTGGTCTTTCAAGGCATTCCAGACCTGCGGGCTGACCTCCACTATGGTGTTTTTGATTGAGTCGTTTCGTCCTTTCACGGCACGAACGTACTTGACCAGTTTCTCGTCCTCTGCAATGCCTGTTAGTAGTTTGGTGTTCTGATTCTTAATGGCGTCTTCTATTTTTGAATTCGCGTAGTCCGGAATAACGCCAATGATCCGCAAATGTGGGTTTCGAAGCTTGGGCACCTCAACAGTTATGTTGGTCGTCTTAGACTTGATCGCGGCGCTAAGCTTTTTCCTGTCCTCGTTGCTTTCACAACTAGTGACGACTTTATTATTTCGGGTCTCGCGAACACTTGTAATGCCCACTCCGATGTTAACTACGTTAACTTTGTCCTTTACCTCTTTTAATACGTCTTTGCCGCTGTGTCTCGGGTCTATTGACTCAAGTAAAACGGCAAAGTTGGTCGGCGGCGTAGAGGGCGCGTGTGTCCGGATGATCTTGGGCCTGTACGGTCTAGCAGCGGCAGGCAAAGCCATGTCATCCTCATGGCTAACACCCGCCGCCGCTGCCAATGCAGCCTCAGACTGATGTTTCCGGCTTTTGGACTTGTTGACAACAGTGGCAAATGTTTCATTTTGTTGTTTATTCTCATCTTCACTCTTTTTTCCTTTTGTTATGGTAGTAATAACCATTTCTTTTAGAGCCTGTTGTTCGGCGCGCATTTTTGAAAGTTCGGATTGAATTCCTGAGATGATGTCTTTTTTGAGATCAGTTATATTTATTGTACGTTCTTGTGTTGTTGTCATGTTAGGTGTTTTGTTTATGTGATCAACGCCCATAACATCCATTTCACTTGTGAACCTTAAGGTAGCATCCCGGATGGCTTCGACAGCCTTTAATATAGTCAGTTTGTTCTGTTTTGTGACGCTCCTATTTTGTTTTAATTGCGTCACAATGTCGTCAAGATTGCGGGTGACTTCAGTGCGATGCCGTCCAGCGCGGGTCTTAGATCCGGGGCTACTGATGGATGCATCTCCACTCATCCACAGCCGCCCCATTTCCGTTATGTCAGAGCTAGGACTACCAGCTTCAGCAATTGGCCCCTCCGTCGCCGGGATCGGGGCCAATGTCGTCGCTGGTACTGTCGTTATTAGTGTTGGTCGCGGAGTTGAGGTGTCAACCTCGAATGTCGGCCTGTGCACCTCCGCTTGTACCACAAAAGTTTGATTTTGAACCCTTTCCGGCTCGAGCTCGACGTCCTGCAGGTCTATGAGCGGTGGTTCCTGTCCAATTCCCTCAGCAGGCTGTTCCATTGCCTGCCCGGATGTTTCTTTGAAAGGCTGGGGACCTTCCGCAACGGATGCCGAGTTCGGAGGTGTCGTACGTGCCTTTCTAGGCGATGTGGGAGGTGTACGATACATTTTCATTTGCAAGAAATTACCGAAAATTTAAAAATGTATTTCTCTTAAACTATTATAGATATCGCAAAAAATCAAAAAGGTATTTATGGGTACGATAAGTATCTATGTGTGATTCTATTTCTAGATTTTTAACTCAAAAGGTGGCCGAGATATGAAATTATTTCTATGAGTTTTTATTAAAAATTAAGAATCCAAATTAAATGGTTAAGATATGGATTGTAAGAAAATTTGTTAAGCAAAAAGCAAAGATATTAACAAGTACTACTTAATTAAAGACTAAAAACTTAACTCTACCGTTTAATTATGAAGAAATTTAAGCTTAAATGTGATTGCCGCCACACTTTCTGCAGGCGCTAAAAATTGAGTAGGTATTCTTACCTATTTGTATAAAAATTTTTCTGGAATACTAAATTACTATGATGGATAAAATAGAAGACGTTAAATGCGTGTATTACAAGAAAAAACAATTGGAATCTATGGCAAGACTATAAAGTTATTGTGATTCTAAGTTTTGATTTTCAAAAAGTGACGAAAAAATTTATATCTCGTGAACCCGTTGAGGTACCGAGTTAGTTCTGGTATCTAAAAATGCGGGCAATTGAACTTTGAATTATAGCTGAAAACTAGATTTTTAGAACAAAGTCGGCTGAACAAAATTATCAAAAAACTGAAAAACTACTAAAAATTACGAGGGAAGTGAACTTTGGATGTTGCAGGAAAACTAGTGGAGATATGGACAAAAGCTATATGACATTGAAAATTGCAAAAAATTTAAGGAATCTAAAACACGAAGCAAAACAAAAATCGACCGTTAGGAACTGAAGTTATTGGCGAAAAACGTGATTGCTCAGAGGTTTCTATGAGGGTACGACTTTTTTGCAGTAATGTGGAAATTTAAAATAGAAGTTATGTGTATTGAATTTAATTGACTTATAGGTAATTTAAAACTGACAGAAAGGAATTTAAATCTGGAAGAAAATTTGAAAAAAGTTGATAAATGAATTTACTATGGAATTTTGAAAATCTGTGAAGTTAAGACTTATAAAAATTTGAATATTTCCGTAACCAGAGGGGCTAGGGGGGTAAGAGGGATATCGAAAAGTCGGGGCAAATTAGCTTTAAAATTATGTCAAATTGGGTCTCTTTCGTATGTTTGGAACTGTGGTTGGTTAGGTTAGGTTAGGTTAGGTTAGGTTAGGTTAGGTTAGGTTAGGTTAGGTTAGGTTAGGTTAGGTTAGGTTAGGTTAGGTTAGGTTAGGTTAGGTTAGGTTAGGTTAGGTTAGGTTAGGTTAGGTTAGGTTAGGTTAGGTTAGGTTAGGTTAGGTTAGGTTAGGTTAGGTTAGGTTAGGTTAGGTTAGGTTAGGTTAGGTTAGGTTAGGTTAGGTTAGGTTAGGTTAGGTTAGGTTAGGTTAGGTTAGGTTAGGTTAGGTTAGGTTAGGTTAGGTTAGGTTAGGTTAGGTTAGGTTAGGTTAGGTTAGGTTAGGTTAGGTTAGGTTAGGTTAGGTTAGGTTAGGTTAGGTTAGGTTAGGTTAGGTTAGGTTAGGTTAGGTTAGGTTAGGTTAGGTTAGGTTAGGTTAGGTTAGGTTAGGTTAGGTTAGGTTAGGTTAGGTTAGGTTAGGTTAGGTTAGGTTAGGTTAGGTTAGGTTAGGTTAGGTTAGGTTAGGTTAGGTTAGGTTAGGTTAGGTTAGGTTAGGTTAGGTTAGGTTAGGTTAGGTTAGGTTAGGTTAGGTTAGGTTAGGTTAGGTTAGGTTAGGTTAGGTTAGGTTAGGTTAGGTTAGGTTAGGTTAGGTTAGGTTAGGTTAGGTTAGGTTAGGTTAGGTTAGGTTAGGTTAGGTTAGGTTAGGTTAGGTTAGGTTAGGTTAGGTTAGGTTAGGTTAGGTTAGGTTAGGTTAGGTTAGGTTAGGTTAGGTTAGGTTAGGTTAGGTTAGGTTAGGTTAGGTTAGGTTAGGTTAGGTTAGGTTAGGTTTTTTTTTTTTTTTTTTGTAATATTGCTATTTAATACAATGTATTGTAAGAGCGCGGAGCTATCGGAATACTCGTGTGCCCTTACAGCATGATTAACATGGAAAATTACTGATATTACATTGGTTTATAATTATTATACATTTATTAAGTATTGTTGAACTTTTTAAGTTCGTTTACAATTTTTGTAATATAAGCTACAAATGAGTTAGTCGATGATTCCTTTGTGATTATCTGGCTCAAATTGAACGGTTCAACGTCGAGAAGCGAGCAGTTTAGCATATGGTTCAATCGTGCCGATTGAAATTTAGGGCAGTCTTTAATTAGATGTTGAATGCTTTGGGTGGTTGTATTGTCGCAAGGACAATGGTTGTTGCTTACGATATTAAACCTATGAAGGTATTCCTTGTGGAAACCATGGTTAGTGAGGAATTGTGTTAAAGCGAAAGAAGGTTTAATTACTTTTATGAAATCCTGTAAATCAGAGTGAGTAGGGAGCAAGGATTTGGTGTACACGCAGGAATTATTGTTGTTGTATAAGTTGACGGATGCAAGATTAGAAAGCTCTTTGTTTTTAAGTTTAATGTAACTAATAGGGGTTTGATGATAATCAGGCTGCTTATGCATAAAAGCAGCTGACTTAGCAGCGGCATCAGCAGCCTCATTGCCATAAAACCCTACGTGTGCTTTTATCCACACAAATTGGATGTCGACACCTTTGCATCTGGCCTTATGGAGTGAGTCATGTATTAGCACTACAAAGTGGTTGTGACTATTAATGTTGCTTAATTCCATAAGGCCAGACTGACTGTCCGATAGAATTATTAATTTAGTAAATGGTTTTGTTGATGACCATTCACAGGCTTTTAGGATTGCAAGGAGTTCTGCCTGGAAGACAGAGCAAGTAGAATGTAATTTGAATTTCTTGGTTGTTTCAGTTCCATCAGGACTGAGTGCGACGAAAGCCGCACCCACGGCATCATCGTGTCTGCTGCCGTCGGTGTATATCATACAAGCAGCGTCCCTGTCAAGAGAGTTGAATTCTTCCTGAGAGGTCACCGACTTGTATGATATACCCGTTCTGTGTACCGGGTGCAGCAGTTTGGCCGGATGTGCAGGTTTTTCTATTGAGATGTCGCCGGGAAGAAATCTAGTGTATCCTTTTAATTTCGATATTTCAATGTCGGAAATTTCAAGGACTTTGTTAGGTAGGGGAGTCAAATTGGCAATAGAGATGGAAGCCGTGGTACTGATGGTTCGAAAACCCTGAAGTATTTTGATGGCAAAAAGTCTTTGCAAGGAGAGGAATTTGTTCCATATAAAGTTGTACTGCAAAGCTCGGGACCAGACACTAGCAGCGTAGCATATAATTGGCTGGATGACTTGTAGATAAATTGTCTTAATATTATCTGGGTGAACCCCCCAAGTGGGTCTTGTGTAAATTAAGAGCTTATTGAAGAGTGCCTTGGATTTGCCAATTATATGCTCGCAGTGCTGTGTAAATCTGAGCTTGCGGTCGATTATTACGCCCAGGTATTTAATATGACTTACGAATTTAAGTTGCTGGTGGTGGACATTAATGTTGCATTTTGTAGATTTATTTGTAAGTCCAATGGCCTGGGTTTTCTCAGGTCCGAATGTTAGTTTGACCCCCGAGCCCCAGTTGGTGATGATGTTTAATGCCCGGTTTGTGACACACTCAAGCCCATGTATGTTCTTGTTGTGACAGATAAGTAATACGTCATCTGCATAGGCCTGAATGTGGCACCCCTCGGGTAGGTCCAGGAGCAAAAGCTCATCCAACACCAAGTTCCACAATGTGGGGCCACAGACGGAGCCCTGAATACAGCCCCTGGTCATAGTTTTGGTCACACTGGCATCTGCATAATTCACATGAACCTTCCTGTTGTGAACATAATTGAGAAGGATATTGTACAAGTTCGTTGGACAGCCAATTGAGCGAAGCCTCTTGAAGACAGCAGGCCACCAGGTGTTGTCAAAGGCTGCCTTGATATCTAGGGAGATGGTAATAACGCGTTCAGCATTGTTCTTAGCTGTCTCCATGATATCAAGGGCCGTATGGATGGCATGGACTGTCGAGATCTGCTGTCTGAAGCCAAATTGACGTTCGCACATAGACTGGTTCACGTTCATATAAAACAGAAGCCGGTTCATTATGAGGCGTTCGAGAACTTTTCCGAACACATTAATGAGCCCGATAGGTCTAAACGCCGACGGTTCATCATAATTAGTCTTATTTGGTTTGGGTATTATCTTGACATATGCCACTTTCCAGCATTCTGGAAAGTACTCAAGCCGCAAACACCTGTTCATGACATCAGTGATGACGTCAGGAACGGCATTCGCGACCTGAAGGCATATGTCAGATGTGAGGTTGTCAAGTCCGGGAGCCTTTCTAGGATTCATATTTTTCAGACACTCGATCACCTCTTTGCAGGTGAAAAGGGCTTCTGAAGGTGTGTGCATTGGTTCATGCATGAGGGAACGAGTGTCTGCCTGAGATTGGGTATAGTCTTGGTCGTCGTCCGGGTAGAATCTGTTCATGAGCGCAGTGGCTGTGTCAGTGGTGTCAGTGGTGTAACTGCCGTCATGCAGTTTTAAAGTAGATGGAGGTTGTGCCTGTGGCTGTGATTTTATGAGACGATTAGTGACGGACCAGACATCCTCTTTCTTCTGTTTCTGGCAGAAGTCCTTAAAAGAGTTGGTGGAGGCCGCGCAGAAAGCGTCAGAATACTCCTTTTTGAGTTTGTTCCTCTCATTGAGCAACTCATCTAGGGGGAGCCGACGCTTTTTCTGCTTTGACAGTTTGTGGTGGTTGGAGATCACTTTCCTTTTCAACTCCTCAAGCGTGTCATTCCACCAGGGAGCACGCCTGGGGTAGTTGTTGGAGCGAGGAAGTGTGTTGTTACACGTAGTTTGAATGGCTGAGGTGAGGTCTACTACAAACCTCTCCAACTCTTGACTCGTACACTCACTGATATGATTGGACGGTGGTAGGTGTTTTCTGAGTTCCGTGCTGAATGTCTCCGCCATTAGGTCCCACTTGACGCTACGCGTGTTGTATTTGAAAGTAGACGATTTTTTGTTCTTGGATAGGTGAAGTCGATTGAGTGAGATGTTGAATGTTACAGCATTATGGTCTGAGGATGGGCATATGTCGTGACTCACAGACCAATCATCCACGGACATCCCCATCGCCAGATCGGTAAGTGTGATATCGATTATTGACGAACGGGGTGCTCCATGAGTGACGGTCTCAAACGTTGGCACAGTTCCCACATTACAGACCTTAAGGTTGTGGAGCGCGATGATGTTGGCTATGTCATTGCCTCGTCGGTTGCTGGTTGGGCATCCCCACAGGTTACTCCAACCATTGAAATCCCCGCAGATGACATGCCTCGATCCCGCGGTTCGATGCAGGAAGTGTTCCAACCTCTGCAACACCTGATGTTTATCCTGCCTCGGCTCCACATAAACAGATGCCAAGTAAATCTTTCGCCCTCTGTTGTCAGTAATACAAACGACGCTAAGGTCGGAGTCCGAAAACTCCGTCAAGCCAATTGCACTACACAAATTATCTTTGATTAGTATCGCCGCTCTAACAGGGCGATCCGAGTAAAATTGGTAAGTGGTATAACCGGGTACGTTTTTCATAATTTTGCTGTTGCTTATGTGGGGTTCGGAAATAAAAACAATGTCAGAGGAGTATTTATCGAGATGTACGGATAGTTCATGAATTGCGTTTTTACTGCGACCTGTGTTTATTTGAATGCATTTAATGTGATGGTTAGTTGTACTATTGTTGTTTAAGTGGTTAGGATCCATAATCAATTCTATTGTTTATTTTTTGCAGCATATGGAGGATTCGAGGGCAGTTTTCGGATGTCGCGCCGTGGTTGGTTTTACCGTTCTTTACATTGTTTTTATTATTATATTGGGTGCAGTTGTGGCAGTTGGTCTTTGATTTATCTGTTTTGTTGGGACAGCTATTATACTCGTGACTATTAGAAGAGCAGTGGGAGCAGATGCGGTGTGGGTTAGTGCAATTCTTACTTGTGTGCCCAAATTGCAGGCATTTGAAGCACTGAAGGAGAGGGGTGAAATTATCTAGGTGTACCTTCTGGAAATCAATGTTAACTTTGCCTAATTTAATAAGGTCTTTCCATACTTCAGGGGAGGTCATTAGAACAGCGTTGTAAAGGTGTTCTTTACGGTTTTTGCGTTTAAAGCGGAACACCAGATCATTGCTTTGTACGTTTGAGATGCATTCGTTCTGATTTTTGAGTACATCTACGAGCTCTTCCGGAGGTACGTCGGTTGGGACACCCTTGAGGATGACCATAGGTCGCAGTTTTTTGGAGACCTCAGCAGTGACACCGGAGTCTGCCACATTTGTCTTATCTAGGGCTTTTTGGCATTGCGTGACGTCGTCGAATTCGACGCGTACTTTTTTATTGGACACAAACTGTATCCTGCCAGGAGCGAAGTTGGTATCGCGGAAGGAGGTCTTCTCCTTCCAGGCCTTTAGTGTTTCCGCTGAGCTGGCCACTTCCTTCTTGGGGACCAGTATTATGGCCGGTTTAGATGTTGTAGGCATTGTGGGAGTTAGGGGTGTCTGTGGTTTTTTCAGTGCCGCCGCATATGACACAGAGGTCCGCTGGACCGACAGTACGCTCTGTTTTAATTTGGACATTTCTTCTTTAACAGTGTCCTTTATGGCGTGTTTAATGGCAGATATGGTTGCCTGGTTCATTGTCGGCTCAGCATTGGACCTCGCTGCGGTTTTAGTGGTCGTGAGGATTGTTTGTATCTCATGTACCAACTCCAGGATGGCGCTTTTATTTACTTTTGTGAGGCTGCGGCCCTCAGTGAGCTTTACTTTGATGGCGTCTGTTTTTTGGAATATTAATTGCCGGAACTCTTGTTCCGGGTCTGTGGCGTCAAGGAATACCGAGGAGTCGGCATCGTGAGCGTCGTCATTGCCAGTATCATCCGGTGTGTCCTCCAGACTGAGCTGGAGCCGCTCCATGGATTGGGAGTTCAGAGAACTTCCAGGTCTCTGAAGGTCCTGCGATTCGCCAATGCGAGGAAGAATGTCGAATTTATTTCGATCATTGGGCTGCGTTGCAGCATCCGGTGGGTTTATGGGACTCATATTGGATCGAAATTATGTGAAATCCATAAACATGAATTACTCAAGCAATAGTTATTTTTGAAGATTTGAAAATTCGATATCTTCCAAAATAATGCTTTAAAAAATCTGAAATTATGTCGCAAAGCAGGTCTTATTGCGATCTATATATGTGTAGATTTTCAGATTTTTAGGTCAGCAAATGACAAAGTAAAGAATTTTTTACGGAAAGATTTTAAATTTTTAGAAAAAGTGAATTTTCGGGAAGAAGGAGCTGTTTGCAAGGAAAGAGTTGTAAGTAGAAGATAAAGACACTATCAAAATCTATTAAAAAAAGCTATTAAAAATTGAAATTTACCGTTGGGAAGTGAAGATATTGTTACTCAAAGTGCGTTGCTCGGACACTTTTTGCAGGCGCCAAAAAATTTGGGGATATTTGGAAATATTTGTATGAAAAGTGTTTGTAAATTCAAAATTTTAAGGCAGGGTAATTTAAAGTGAGCAATAATCTACTTAAATGTGAAAACAGATCGGAAATATCTATAAATACAACAAAATGGCAGAGGTTTGAAAAAGTGGATGTGCAAAAAGTACTAAAAAAATTAATATCTCAAAAACTATTAAAGACTGGCAAATGAAAATAGCACCAAAAAAGGCGGGCAACAAGTTTCTAAATATTGTGTAAAAATAAGATTTTTCGGAACAGGTTCGCTGAACAAAGTTTTCGAAAAACCTAAAATTCACTAAAAAAGATGAGGGAGATGACTTTCTGAAATAACTAGGAAACTATTGGAGATACGTGGATGACTCTATTAACAAAAAAGGTTGCAAAAAATTAAATCTAACAGAAACACAAAGAAAAATAAAAATCGACCGAGTGGATCCAGAGTTATTTGTGAAAATGTGTATTGCTATTTTTTTCCATGAGGGTACGACTTTTTTCAGGGAGAATGCGAATTTGAAATAGAAGTCTTGTATGTGGAATTTTTATCAATACAGAGTAATTTAGAACTATTTAGGATGTATTAAAAACAGAAGAAAAATTAGAGAAATGTTGAAAATTGAGGGAGTTATGAATTTTTGAAATTTGACTAAGTTGAGATTATGAAAAAATTGAATAACTTTTTAACCAGAAGGGTCTGAGGGGTAATAGGGGTCTCTAAAAGTCGGGGCAAAAATGCTTTACAAAGGTGCAAAAATGGGTCACTTTAGTACGTTTAGAAGTTGGCGGTTAGGTTAGGTTAGGTTAGGTTAGGTTAGGTTGGTTAGGTTAGGTTAGGTTAGGTTAGGTTAGGTTAGGTTAGGTTAGGTTAGGTTAGGTTAGGTTAGGTTAGGTTAGGTTAGGTTAGGTTAGGTTAGGTTAGGTTAGGTTAGGTTAGGTTAGGTTAGGTTAGGTTAGGTTAGGTTAGGTTAGGTTAGGTTAGGTTAGGTTAGGTTAGGTTAGGTTAGGTTAGGTTAGGTTAGGTTAGGTTAGGTTAGGTTAGGTTAGGTTAGGTTAGGTTAGGTTAGGTTAGGTTAGGTTAGGTTAGGTTAGGTTAGGTTAGGTTAGGTTAGGTTAGGTTAGGTTAGGTTAGGTTAGGTTAGGTTAGGTTAGGTTAGGTTAGGTTAGGTTAGGTTAGGTTAGGTTAGGTTAGGTTAGGTTAGGTTAGGTTAGGTTAGGTTAGGTTAGGTTAGGTTAGGTTAGGTTAGGTTAGGTTAGGTTAGGTTAGGTTAGGTTAGGTTTTTTTTTTTTTGGGAATGAATGGAGTTGTTTTACCCCATTCGTACGGATTGGCGATAAGCATTTGAGCACGCGGTGCTAACGGTTTACACGTTGTGCTCAGCCATGGGTTAGGTCTTAGTAACTTATGTTTTGTTTGTTATTCTGTTAAGATAAAGGTAAGGAGAAGTTTAAGGAGAAATTATGTTACTTGAGTATGATTATGTAGAATTAAAAGATTTAAGGTTGTTTATTATGTATTTGAGAAGATTTATGAAACTCTCTGCTGTGGATTCTCTGGAGGCACATTCGAGAATGTTTCCAGGGTCCACGCTGAAGGTTTGGCAAATGATAGAGTGATCGAGGCGTTGGCGGGCGAATTTTGGACATTCGTTGAGAAGATGTGCGAAGGTTTGCTTTATTGGCGTTGTATTGTCGCATGGACAATGATTATTTGTTGTGATGTTAAAGCGGTGGAGATATTCTTTGTGGAAAGCGTGATTGCTGAGGTATTGAGTGAGATGGAAATCGGGAGTAAACTTTGAGACGAAATCTTGTAGGAGTTGGTGTGTGGGGAACATGGACTTGGTATATTCACATTTATTGTTATTATTATAGAAGTTGGCGGATGCTGATTCTAGTGTTTTCAAATTATGTAGTTTGACGTGCGATATTGGAATTTTGTCGAAGGTGGGAGTCTTGTGGGCTTTTGCGGCTTCCTTGGCTGCTTGGTCAGCAAGCTCATTCCCCGGTATTCCGCAGTGTGCTTTAGCCCAGAAAAAGTGTGTTGATGTGTTTGGGTGTGTGTGAATTAATGTATGTATTTGAACAACGATGTTGTTGAAGTTGTTGGGGTCCTTTATTGCCATGAGTGAGGACTTGCTGTCTGAGAACAGGAGGAGCTCGCGTGGATGGTGTTTGTAGGCATAAGTGAGGGATTCCCTGATTGCGACGAGCTCCGCCTGGAAAACAGAGCAGCAGTCGTGGAGTTTATGTTTCTTAGTGATTGTCGGGTGGTCGGGTCTGACGATCACAAAAGCTGCTCCAACCCCGTCTTCGCTCTTACTTCCGTCGGTGTATGTTCTCCAAGTGTCAGGTGTGGTGAGTGTATGTGTGATTATTGTTTCGTCGTGTTCGGCGATATTGTTTACTTCGGTAAACGGAATAGTGACTCTATTGGATGGATGAAGAAGCTCCGACGGAGCTGCTAGGCGCTCGATTGGGAGGTCCTGTGGGAGGTAGGAGGCGTGCCCAGATCGCCTGGCATTCTCCACTTCCGCAGTACACGCTATGCGCGCTGGTAAAGGTGGCAGTTTGGCAAGTGTGATGGAGAGTATAGTGCTCAAGGTCTTGAATCCCCGAATGATTTTTATGGCAAATAGTCGTTGTAGTGAAAGCAATCTGCTCTCGACACACTTGAATTTTAGGGCGTCCACCCAGATGGAAGCCGAGTAAGTAATGATCGGAGTGATGACTCCGTAGTATATTGTCCTGATGTTCTCTGGGTGGACTCCCCAGGTTGGGCGTATGAATGCTTGGAGCTTCATAAACAGCTTTTTGGCTTTATCTATGACGTAGTTCACATGTTTGACAAATTTTAGCCTGCTGTCTATGAAAACTCCAAGATATTTTATGTGAGGGACAAAGGGGACGTGGGAACCTTCACATAAGATGCGGGTCTTGGCTGCCTTGTTAGTGAAGGCGATTGCATGTGTCTTGTCGGATCCGAACGTGAGCTTCACACTGTTTCCCCACTCCACAATGCGCTCGACGGCTTGGTTGGTGCGGCGTTCTAGATCTTCGACGTATCTGGCGTTGCAGATCAAAAGCACGTCATCAGCATAGGCTTGAAGGTGACAGCCCGGGGGCATCTCGGTTTCGAGGAGCTCGTCCAAGATCAAGTTCCATAAGATCGGCCCGACGACAGATCCTTGGACGCATCCCCTGGTCATCACCTTTCTCGCTGAGCAGTCCGAGAAGTTAACGGAAACTGACCTGTCCGTGACGTAACTTCGTAACATCTGATAGATGTTACGCGGACAGTCGTTGTGCTGTAGTCTTGTGAAGATTGCTGGCCACCACGCCATGTCGAACGCCGATTTAATGTCGAGCGAGACGGCCAGAACGTGTTCGCCGGTGTTCTTGGCGTTTAAGATGATGTCGAGAGCGTCTTGGATGGCAGTCGTGGTGTTTGTTTGTAGGCGGAAGCCGTACTGCCGACGTACAATTTTGCCCTTGAGGTGTAGGTGGTGGGTTAGCCGGTTTATGATCAGCTTCTCCAGGAGCTTGCCAAATACCTTCACCAAACCAATAGGCCGGTAGGATGATGACTTAGCGTAATCGTCCTTATTCGGCTTTGGTATAATTTTGGTGACAGTAGACTTCCAGGTGGTCGGGAAGTATTCTAGTGACAAGCATCTGTTCATGATGCTAGTGATCACGTCGGGGAAGCATTCGGCGAATTGGTAGCAGATGTCAGAAGTCAAGTGGTCGGCACCGGGGGCCTTTTTGTGACCAATAGTTTTAAGAGTCTCGAGGACTTCGGTCTTAGTGAACGGCGGTTCATCTGGGTGTTCCGGCGCGTTATCCACTTGGCCTCTGACATCCTTCTGTTGGCCGGTGTCTTCGTGTGGGTTATCGTCCGGGTAGAAGACCCTGAGGAGGTTCTCTGCGGTGTCTTTCGAGTCGGTGGTGTAGCTGCCATCAGGGAGTAGGAGAGTAGCAGGGGGCTGGGTAATGGGTCGGGTGCGCATAATGCGGTTCGTTACGGACCAAACGTCCTCTTTCCCCTGCCGCTCGCAAAAAGCACGGAATGTAGTAGTAGAGGCAGCACAGCACGCATCCGAGTATCGTTTTCTTATTTTGTCCCTTTCCTGAACAATATCGGTGATCGGGAGGCCCCGCTTCACAGCCTTGCTGAGCTGGTGATGGTTTTGGATTACCTGCCTTTTGAGCTCGGTAAGGTCATCGTTCCACCAAATGGGGCGACTAGGCGGTTTTTGGGAGCGGGGTAGAAGGTCATCGCAGGTTTTCTGAATGGCATCGGTAGTTAATTCTATGATGCGATCGAGCTCGTCTTTAGTGCAGTGGTTGATTTCTGCTGTGTCGGGGATTTTATTTACCAGGCTTGATCGGAACTGTTCTTTAAGGGGGTCCCACTTGACATTAGCGGTGTTATATCGGAAGGTGGATAGTTTAAGTTTTTTGTTGAAATCTAAAGCTTTGTTGTTGGAGAGCGGAATGGAGAAGGTGATAGCGTTGTGGTCAGAGGAGGGACAGATGTTGAAGTCAACGCGCCAGTTCTCGACGTTTATCTGGTTTTGTCCGCAACGAGAGTGGTTGCTTATCAAAGTGAGGTCAACAATAGAAGCCCTGGGGAGGCCATGGGTCACGGTTTCAAATGTTGGGTCGGTGCCAATGTTACAGATGGTGAGGTCGTGGGATATGGTCAAATCGGCTACTTGGTTACCCCTGGCGTTTGGCTGCTTACATCCCCATGACGGGTGCCACCCGTTAAAATCCCCTCCGATGATGTGCAGAGCGCCTGTAGAATCATTGAGGAGTTCCTCCAGTTGTTTCAGGGTATTGTGTCGGTCAGTTCTAGGCTCAACGTATATGGACGACAGGACCACTTTCCTGCCGGTTCTCTGCATCAGTTGAACGATACTCAAGTTGGGAGTTGAGAACTTAGTGATTCCTAATGTACTGACCCCAAAGTTTCTTATAAGGAGAGCAGCTTTAGTCGTTCTGTCAGGAGAAGGAAATTGGTAAGTAGTGTACCCTGGTACATCCCTCATAACATTACTGCCAGCTGGTATGTAGGGTTCGCTTATAAAAGCGAAATCACAGGTATCCTGCCCGCTGAGATACACTGCCATTTCCTGATGGGCGTTCCTGCCGTGGCCCAAGTTTATTTGCAAGATGTTATATTTGTCTTTAGGTGGATTGACGTTAGCTTGTAAGTTTCTATGATCCATAGTTAATTCGGGATTTCACTTTGGTTTCCATTAGAGTTCGAAGTGGGCAGGTGACGGAGGTAGCGCTATGATGATAGGAGGGGGCAGGTGATCGGGAGGTGGTGTTAGATTTAGCGGAAGTGCAGTTGAAGCATTTGATGGCATTTGGGGAATCCTTGACGGGGCAGCCTGCGTATTCGTGCTCAGCCGAGGCACAGTGGGAGCACGCGATGGAACCCTTGCAGTGCTTTTTGGTGTGTCCAAATTGGAGGCACTTGAAGCACTGCAGCAAGGGAACATGCTCACATGCATGCACCCTCTGGTGGTCTATGTTGACCTTGCCTAAAGTGACTATGGCTTTAAATACGTCTGGGGAAGCAATCAGTACCGCGTTGTAAAGGTGGGATTTGCGGTTGCCTCTGCTGAACTGGTAGACAAGGTCCGAGTTCGATGTGGCCTTGTCTTGGATGTCAGGATTCTGCTGCAGGATGATCTCTGCCAGCAGGTCCTTGGGCGTGTCTACGCTGATACCCTTGATCATTATGGACGGTTTGAGGGTGCGTGCCGGCTCGGCAGTGACGTCGCTAAATGTAGAGTTGGATTTAGCCAGTGCTGCATCTCGTTGGACAACATTGTCAAACTCGATTCGAACTTTGTTGTTCGAGACAAACTTGGCGGTGCTGGGGCAAAAGTCATGTCGCGAAAGGAGACAGTGCTTCTCCAGGCCTGTAGAGTTTCCGAAGGGGACTTTACTGGTTTCTTGGAAGTTATTACCATTGCAGGCCCTGCTGGATGGGGGGTTTGGGCGTTGGGCGGACGAGGCTCTTTCACGTTGTTCCGACGCGTCGCAGTCGAAGCTGCTTTACTGGCGTAGGTTTCCGGAGGGTTAGGAGTAATGGGTGCAGCAGTGGAAGCGCGATGGGGAACGGACGGTGAGCTCTCCCAGCTCCTCCCGGATGGCTGCTTTAATCACTGCGACTGTTGAGGCGTTGGTGGTGACGTATGCGTCATCGCCGTCGGTCTGTGTGCTGATTGAGCGAGTGTTGAGGTTGCGCAGAGCTGCTTGGCTGAAGGAGAGCCTTCCGGGAGAGTTCGTGTATGGGGCTGCCTCCACGCTTAGTGTCTCGACTTCCGCTATGTAGTCTTGTATGTGGTTGCGCAGGTCGTTGACACATTTGTCGATCGCAACTCTGTTTTGCTTGGTGACACTCTTATTAGCGTGCAGCTGAGTGTGGATTTCATCTAGACTGGGTTTTAATAGCGTCCAGAGGCGAGACGCTCGACCTCCGTCAGCGGAAGTTCCACTGAGCCACAACCTGTCCATTCTCGGAGGTTTCCGCAAGGCTCGGGGCATCCGGCGTGAGGTTCGCCGGTGCCACCCCGGTTAGGTTAGGTTAGGTTAGGTTAGGTTAGGTTAGGTTAGGTTAGGTTAGGTTAGGTTAGGTTAGGTTAGGTTAGGTTAGGTTAGGTTAGGTTAGGTTAGGTTAGGTTAGGAGTTAGGTTAGGTGGTTAGGTTAGGTTAGGTTAGGTTAGGTTAGGTTAGGTTAGGTTAGTAGTTAGGTTAGGTTAGGTTAGTTAGGTTAGGTTAGGTGTAGGTTAGGTTAGGTTAGGTTAGGTTAGGTTAGGTTTAGGTTAGTTAGGTTAGGTTAGGTTAGGTTAGGTAGTTAGGTTAGGTTAGGTTAGGTTAGGTTAGGTTAGGTTAGGTTAGGTTAGTTAGGTTAGGTTAGTTAGTTAGGTTAGGTTAGGTTAGGTTAGGTTAGGTTAGGTTAGGTTAGGTTAGGTTAGGTTAGGTTAGGTTAGGTTAGGTTAGGTTAGGTTAGGTTAGGTAGTTAGGTTAGGTTAGGTTAGGTTAGGTTAGTTAGGTTAGGTTAGGTTTAGGTTAGGTTAGGTTTAGGTTAGGTTAGGTTAGGTTAGGTTAGGTTAGGTTAGGTTAGGTTAGGTTAGGTTAGGTTTAGGTTAGGTTAGGTTAGGTTAGGTTAGGTTAGGTTAGGTTAGGTTAGGTTAGGTTAGGTTAGGTAGTTGGTTAGGTTAGGTTAGGTTAGGTTAGGTTAGGTTAGGTTAGGTTAGGTTAGGTTAGGTTGAGTTAGGTAGGTTAGGTTAGGTTAGTTAGGTTAGGTTAGGTTAGGTTAGGTAGGTAGGTTAGGTTAGGTTAGGTTAGGTTAGGTTAGGTTTAGGTAGGTTAGGTTAGTTAAGGTTTAGGGTGAGGTAGGTTAGGTTAGGTTAGGTTAGTGTTAGGTTAGGTTAGGTTAGGTTAGGTTAGGTTAGGTTAGGTTAGGTTAGGTTAGGTTAGGTTAGGTTAGGTATTAGGTTAGGTAGGTTAGGTTAGGTTAGGTTAGGTTAGGTTAGGTTAGGTTAGGTTAGGTTAGGTTAGGAGTTAGGTTAGGTTAGGTTAGGTTAGGTTAGGTAGGTTAGGTTAGGTTAGGTTAGGTTAGGTTAGGTTAGGTGTTAGGTTAGGTTAGGATAGGTTTAGGTTAGGTTAGGTTAGGTTAG
>JALPQI010009993.1:0-48529 GCA_025490895.1 Thaumatotibia leucotreta | reverse complement strand
CACATGAACGACGTAAATTCGCGTCTGCAGCATTTAGGTTATTTCACACTTGAAGGACGCTAATTCGCGTCATCGCCATCACGTTTACGCATACACAGGACGCGAATTCACGTCTTTGGCATCCGAGATAAGAATTATGAAAATGACAAATGCACTGAATCCAAAAACCAGCGACGGTATAATAATTATCCTTCATAAATAAAAAATCATTTTGGTATCAGCTTTTAAAGCCTATACAGGGTGTCCCACACTACGGGACATGAAGGGAAAGTACCTATCTTAAATAACGTAGATAAGGTATTTTGCTGAAAACGAGCGTTATGTTGTTTTTAAAAAATGGTAATTCTGCGTTCACAAATTTTCTAAAAATTGCTTACCTCGGCCTAGTCTGGCAATCGGACCCACTCAAATATGAAAAAATAAACACCTACGAGTATTTTACGCTCCCAATTGAGACCTGAAGAAATAATTCTTCTAGAGTAACATAGTATCTCAGAAGAAAGCCATAGGGTAAAAATACTAAAATTAATGATTAAAATTGCAAGAAATTGTTGTGTTGCTGTTCCTCTAATAAAAAAAAAGATTTCGTCGAATTGTAAATCTCTTTTTTTGAAGTCGGTTAATAGTACATTGTGCATCAAGGGAGGTAAGTACAGAATTACTAACGAGCGTTTTAGAAGCCCGACGCCGTCAGGCAGAGGGCTTTTATGACTCGAGTTAGTATTCCGCTTACCGACCGTGATGCATACCTTCAATGTTTTTCATCACACTTGCCGACCAAAAAATAAGTTTTAAGTTTTTATTACTCCCTAGGGAATTTCACTTTTCTGTTACTCCCGCTACGCACGCAAGCAATGGCGCGCTTAGACAGCAAGTGTGATGAAAAAATAAGTATTAGGTTAGGTATATATAAATCTATTAGTTCTTTTCATAACCCTGAAATATTGAATAGTTATTGAAAGGCAATACAGATGGCGTGTGACTTCTTTGTTTTATTTGTTCATACCTAATATGTTTCTGTTCCGCTTACTGTCTCAATGTGATGAGAAACTTTGTCCCAAGGCATTTATAAACATGTCAACTAAACAAAGTTAATAAATATATAACATGGGACATTCTTACACAAATGGACTTAGTCCCACGGCTCAATTGATGCTTGTGTTGTGGGTACCGAGCGATAACATGGGCATTTTCACTTTTAAGGGTAACGACACTAAGGACACACAATAGGCATTCCCAACTAGCAAAACAGTCATATAACATCGAGCTTACTCAGCTAATAAGTCATATAAAAGTCATATAAACGCGAATTACACAGTACCTATCGTATAAAGCCAGCTTATACAGCAATATGTCGTATAAAAGTCATATAAACGCAAATTACACAGTACCTGTCGTATAAAGCCAACTTATACAGCAATAGCATAATAGTCGTATAAGATGTCATATACACGTTTATACGACTTTCTTATATGACTTAAGAGTCATATAAGAAGTTGCTGAAAAAGACACATTTATAAAACGCTTATATGACTTTTTTGCCGAGTAGCAAAAACTTATATGGCTGACTTATGACTTGTGAGAAAAAGTCGAGTAAACGTAACGCAGTTGCTATTATATGACTATTGTGAATGAAGTCATATAACAGCTAATTATATATCTTGTTTTATAAAAGTGTTTTATTTAGCATCTCGACATCTTTTATGGCTGAAGAGTCATATAAGATTAATGCTGAGTAACCTGCTTTTACATGACGCTTACTTGACTATTTGTCGAATAATTACATCTTATATGACTGACTATGCTCGAGTGAATGGAAAAATAATTGCTATTATAGAACTTTTTGGTTTCAGCTGTTACTTTTATATGATAAACGTATCTACCTGTAGGTGTCATGGCGCTTAAACCACTAAACTTGCTATATAAGAACTAATACGAAGCAGTTATATGATATGTTAATCGTATACATGTCATATAGTAGTTTCTTTCGTAATAATTAAAAATATTTATTTAATTTATATTGTAATAACTAATAATTAAAGTGGCCCGTTCATTATTTACTACTAAATATAGTATACTTTATCAGTAAAGTGGTATTCGCAATACATTTTCACCATTAGGTAGAATTTATAATGCCAATTATAACATGGTAATATATTACTTAGATAGCTCTGTCAAAACATACTCAACGGCATTAAGTGATATTACTTTGTTTACACCAGCTAGCACTAACAAAATTATATGCACGAGTAAGTTGTCAATCCATCTTCTGTTTAGTTTCGCTGGACACTTTTATTCCACAAATTTGGCATATAAGTAGCAATTATATGATCAATAAATAACTAACTCAACGGTTATATGGCTCTTATATGATTAAAAGTCATATAAAAGCTATATAAGTCGCTATTATACAGCTAATTAGCTATAAAGTGGTCACGGCGATGATTATTGTATGACTAATAAGTGGTGGCAGTTTCAGTTAAATGGCTTTTACATGGCTAAAAAGCTGAGTAATATGGGCCCAAATCGCGTTATGTAAACGTAATTATTACGTTTTTATGACCAATTTCATAAGCTAAAAGCCTGAATATGTTACGTTTCCGCGACGATTATATGACGAAATTTTGCTAGTTGGGTTATGACTGGCAAGTCAAATCAGCATCTTTTTTCGAACTGGCCAAACGATCACTATGGAATTTTATATAAAATACACAAAAGTGACGTCACGTTTGTGTACTGCCAAATGACCTACTCTATAGCTATGTAAAATAAGAGTCAGAGATCAAAGATGACATGTAGCTAAAGTTACATGAAGCATGTCAGAGGATAAGGACGCTTAGCCAAGTTGCCAATCGCTAGCGCTTGGTAGCGTATCGTAGTTTTCTCTCTCTGTCACTCTTGCATATTAGTGGGACAAAGACAGTTAGCCTTTCGCTTACGATTGACGTTTAAGCGTTAGCGATTGGCAACTTGGCTAAGCACACGTCTCCAAATTCGTTAAAGATGGGACGTTGCCAGTGTCTCTACACGGAATTGGTTGTATTCTATTTTTGATCTACACTATCGATAATTTCCGGTACCTATCGCAATGCTTTTAAAATTTATAAACATGAAATTCCATTCGCAAACTATATTGGTAATCGGTATCCGCCTGTACGAATGTTTTGACAACAGACGCAAAATATACGGATCGTGCTCATCATACAGGGTGGAACGGAATGACGGTCTATCTACCATTACGATGAACTTTCGGTACCGGACCTAGGTACATCGAAATGGTTTTTAAAAAGTTAACCCATCATACAAAATGACTGATTAGTAAGAGTTCAATAGTATGGAAAATTCGATTTTCGTATGATATTTCGTTGCTTACATATGAATGTGACACATGCTCTAATTAAAGGTGCGGTTAAACTAAAAGAGCATTCGCTGTTCACTCTACAAAATTCGATCGGTACGCAAAACGTGATTGGTTGATTTTGTAGAACGGGCGCTAGAACAGCGAATGCTCTTTCGGTTTAAACGCACCTTTAAGGTGCGTTCAAACTAAAAGAGCATTCGCTGTTCTAACCTCCCACTCTACGAAATTCGATCGGCACACAAAACGTGATTGGTTGATTTCGTAGAACGGGCGCTAGAACAGCGAATGCTCTTTTGGTTTAAACGCACCTTAATATGACGGTACCTTTAAATTTTTATATGCGATCATGGACTGTAATACACCATTTTACTCGGCATCGTGCGTACTCTTCAGTTATGAAACAAAAAAAATATGTCTCTAATGTCACGAAAATAAGTATGTAAATTGAGATTACTCAGTTTAGTTACTCCCATACTAAATTTATGAAACGAAATGTAACGAAACTGATAAAAAAAAACTCAAATTGGTTACAGAATTTTTCATACCTTTAGTATGGGATTAAAATGAGAAATCTCAATTTACATACCTATTTTCGTGACATTAGAGACATAGGTACTTTTTTTGTTTTATAACTGAAAAGTACGGTAGAACGGGGTGACTTTAGAAAAAAATGGGGTTACTTTGATAGATGTGAAATGGCCATAAAAGTGTCTATTGAATTTAAGTTATTGATCCTTTCAGGTTTTGAAGTGCCTTATTAACACGTTCATTGCCACATCACGCGACGTCGCGTGATGCCGTCCATTACCGTGTGGCCGACCACGCGACGTCGCGTGATAGTGCCTTACGATTTTGTTTACGCGTCAAGATGGTAGCCGTAGCGTAATAGATTCTGGCATTAGTTTTGGCCACTAGGGAAGGGTTTTACCTATTCGGCAAGTGGTGTGGCCTGTGGGTAGCCATCTCCATTATTTTTCAGCGCGCTCGCTAGTTGGCTCGCCGCAGCCGCGCAGTGCAGATGTATTCTTTTGCCGTTATATTGTTATTTCTCGATTGGATTTCGTGATTTAACATAGGAATTTAGCTTTTTTACTATGAATAATAACGCAAAGTCGAGAAATGTGTAAGTACGCATGATATGTTTTCATCACGCGAAGTCGCGTGGAGCGGCCATGTGGGCAAGATATACAAGGAGAAGTGGATACATTTCCTTGTATATCTTGCCCACATGGCCGCTCCACGCGACTTCGCGTAACAAAACATATATATATATTTATTATATCTATATGTTTACATTTATAAAATACCAACATATATACACAAGAAATGCCCGAATAACCCAATTAAACGAATTTTATGTGTTAGCCATCTCGGTATGTTCACTAATTTTGGCTTGGCAATGAACGTGTTAAATACCGATTAGACTCGACTGATATATGATGTAAAAATATATACAGTATGAGTTAAAAACTAAGATTTCAAAGTCACCCCTGCATTTTAAAGTCACCCCGTTCTACGGATGCCGAGTAAAATGGTGTATTACAGTCCACGATCCCATATAAAAATTAAAAGGTACACATTTACTACAAATGACACATTTACTATTTATGAACTCGACTGTACTAACCCTATGCTGTGAACTTTCCTTCTTATCCATAACCGTCTCCTAACTTAGGAAACCGCACAGTATTGTTTGTCCCTTTCGGTCTTAAAGACATATTTATAATACCGAAAGGGACACACGTTACGATACTTAGCGCTCGCTATACTCTGTTTGGTTTGGCGTTTAAAAAAAGGTAAACAATCTTGCAGTATCTTTTTATTGAAAAATGCATATAAAAATCCAAACTAGGCACTTAATGAATCAAAAACAATGTAAATCACTGTATTTCCTTGTTATATTATGTATATTTGGTAAAACTTATTTTCTACTCGTAGTTTTCAATAAAAAGATACTGCAAGATTGTTTTTACCTTTTTTTAAAAACCAAACCAAACCGAGTATAAGTTAGGAGACATTTTAGAATAAGGGGGTGTATCGTTATCAACTTATCATCCATCTGATTTAGTTGACAATGACGAAACAAGGGATTGAAAGTTATGAAAGTTATTGCATAATATTACGAGCGTTGTATGCAAATGGGGGCGAATTGCTACGTTAATTACTTCACAAGTGTGGTCAACTAGGATGCGGCTAGTGATGGGAGGCTGTTGGTCGTGGCCGAAAAAGCCTTCGGCCTTCGGCATTCGGCTATAACTACCATTCGTAAAAAGTCGCAGTATATTTATTACCTACCAGGTACAGGTAGGACACAGTGGAGGCAGATCTGCGACAACTTCAAGTCAATAACTGGCAAGAAGTTGCGCAGGATCGTGACAGATGGCGTGCTCTCTTTTCGGAGGCCAAGACCCTCTTTGGGTCCCTGAGCCAAATTAGTTAGTAGTTAGTAAGTTACGTTTATTACAGCGTGAGGGTGGCTAAATAAAGGACTAAGTATATTGAATAGTTCACGATTATCAGTATCACTCATACTTTAACGACAAACTTTTAGGGTTGATTTCACCAAACTTTTATTTGAAAAATAACGCTTACTCTTGGATAGTAACGTCAAAACTTCGTAGTAACTTGACTCTAGTATCTGAGTAGTATCCCTAGTATCTAAAAGTTCCTGCCAAGTTGAGGCCGAAATGGAAAAGCTTTCGGTCGACTACAAATAATGAACTCATTTTAAATAATATTTACTATAAACTTTCAAGAGAAGATTTTTTTTTTAATTTTGTATCATGAGGACATAGATAATCCATAAGTACACTTACCGCACAGACATATCCTCACATACCAAACCCCAAAAGCCTATCCCAGCACTACGGTGAAAGTGTCTGTTATGTCACCGGCGCACGCGCACCAGTTGCGCGCCGACTGCCATGCCGCGCGCACGCTGACCTGTCACCCAACATGGCTTCCACACTCGCGATCGCGTTCCTCCTCTGCAGTGCCCTAGCTGCCGACCCCAAGGAAAACCCTCGGGAAGAACGACTAAGAAGCGCCCTTATAGACGCCTTCCAAAACATAAAAGGCGCCAAACTCCCTGAAGGCAATTCAGACCTAATCGGATCTATCTTGTCTTCTCGTAAATCTACCACGGAATCTTTCGATCTCTTCGCAGACGATGACGGCTTAACATTTGCTGAAGCTTTCGAGGAACCGAAAGTGTCAAGCACGGAAAAGCCTCATTATGTTCAGCATATAGTTAAAAGCAGTAAAGAGAAGACAACTTCGAAACCGAAAGATGTCCTGACCAAGCTAAGTGATTCTATAAGAAGTACTGTCAACGAGAGTAGAGCTTGGAGGTCTAATTCTTCAATGATAGGGATTGAGGAGATGTTGAAGGTTTTCGACGCTGATATATTAGTGAGCCAATGGGATGAGCTTCAGAAAGCAGTGAATGGAACGTGCCTGGAAGACATGCAGGAATACATCGATGGATTACGGGAGAAAAGTCTCTGGGCGCTGAAAAGTAAGTGGATAATTAGCTAAGCGAAATAAAACTAGCCCATAAACCTGGTATATACATTGCTAATGCGAATTTTTTTACCTAAATATGTTTTATAAATATTTACATTTTATAAAATTGATATTAGTAACCCAAGAATGCGTTTCGGTTACATCTTGAAATATGATGATACTTATGCGGTT
This sequence comes from Thaumatotibia leucotreta, assembly GCA_025490895.1. Taxonomy (NCBI): domain Eukaryota; kingdom Metazoa; phylum Arthropoda; class Insecta; order Lepidoptera; family Tortricidae; genus Thaumatotibia; species Thaumatotibia leucotreta. The sequence continues at coordinate 41,472 of JALPQI010009993.1, read as the reverse complement.
AAGTTCTGCTAAAACTAGTAACTTTTTAGTGATTAATAAATAACTTAAAGCGGACTGAAAAATAATATCAATCGAGTCGGTGTAAATATCTATTAATTTAGGAATATACTTAATTATCTTCTGAATCTATCACTACCAATCGTAACTCAAAAACTATTGTTTCTCTCCAAAAAAAATCTGGAAGGTGTCTGTAGCCTAAAATGACGATCGAAGGATGGAAATGGAAACTCTGAAAGAAGTATGTACTTCTTAGATAATACATGTTCCGAGACTTTTAGAGATCTATAACCATAATATGGTTTATAGATTTTTCGTTTAAAATACATCTTTTTTTACATCATATTACATAATATACTTACCTAGGTTTTTAAATGTTCCTGATGTTTTTATTTAACTCGTAATTTATGCAACGTTTTCGTTAACTCTGTAGAAGATATAAAAGTAGCAAGTCATAGGTACTTTTTTAACAATATTTTTAAACTTTCCAACATAGTTTGAGTGAAGCTTTCACGATTATCACTCATAGGTATTTTAACGTAAAACTGGATTTAATCGCGTGGCTTTCTGCGACCACAGATGTACCTAACGTCATGCCCAAAACGTCAGGATTGTATTAGACTAAAAATGATTGTCTTTTCAAACCAATCGAGTGACAATGTTACATTTTCATTTGATTGAGTTCAAATACATGAGATTTGAAAAAACAAATAACCTATAATGGATTTTATCTTTATGAATATGTTTAAGAACATCTTTGAAATCAGAATGTTCGCAACATGTTCTATTCATGAAACGCTTGATACGAAATGTTTGCTTTTACACATATGTATCTGATTATTATTTCACAAATATCCGAGCAGGATGCTTAGCCAAGTTGCCAATCGCTAACGCTTAGTAGCGTATCGTAGTTTTCCCTCTCTGTCACTCTTTCATATTAGTGCGACAAAGACAATTAGCTGACTTTCGTTTACGATTGACGATTAATGCGTTAGCGATTGGCGACTTGTCTAAGCACCCTGACCATTTCCATACATTATTATGGTCACGTGACTTATGGCTTCTCGTATATGCTGATAATTTTCCACACTTTACCAAAATACGTTTCGTCGTCAAAATGGCGGTTCGTTCAATATTCGCATGTTGTAAGCAATTGGATCTCCACGAGCTAACTAGGTGCTAATAAAATAAGATATCACATCGTGTTAATTTATTACATTTATGTAACTCTTACGTTATTACAAGCTTTTATTTAACTTGCAATTAGGTAGGTAGTGTTGGTCAAGTGTTAAAGACTCAAGTTTTTTAAGTTTAAATTTTAGAACTTACGTAGTTAATTTTTATGGGACATTCGAGCCTGAAGCTTAAATAACTTCACAGTTTATGAAGGCGTGAGTCGAGTCCTGCTTTAAGTAAAAAATCCAGACCTTAGGTACGAGTACATGAAGCATTACTTTTGAAAATTGTCTAAATGGGTTATTGTCAGCCGGAAAAACAAAAGTTCGGTTCGGTCACTCGGCGGTCAAAAGTTAACAGCTTTTATAAATCTGTTACGATTTTATTGCATAGGGCTATAGGCCGGGGAATCTAGTTGTAACGTTAATTGTTTTATCCCAAAATTAGTACAGGAATTCCTTAACTTTAGGTTTGTCCACCGAAAGGACGATAACCTACATCTGACAATGACCCAAAATACGATAATATCGATGAAGTATCATATCATTATTAATAAGCTCCAATCATTATTAATTTTATACAGAATAACAAATTTCGTCATCATCATCAGCCTATGTTAGTACACTGCAGGACGCAGGCCTCTCCTATTAAATATGCGTATAGATGCATTTTAGGAGGTAAATGCCCATAATCGCCACGCTGGGCAAGCGGATTGGCGATCGCAGTAATGTGTCCACTATGATGACGCTGCTGCCCATCATCAATCTTTTATCAAATAATGGTCAGTGACACTTCAATCCCAATAACAAATTTATTTTAGTTCAATCTTTATAATCCAAAATGACGAGAATCCTATGTGGTTTATATTGATTTAAACTTTCACGATTATCAATTTATCACACATATAATTTTATAGTCAAACAGGTCTATATAGTTGTTGTATTTTTATTTTCAATTCTAAACATTATTTTACTAATAAGCTAATAACCCTAGTGAGCTTTCTTGAAGAACTTGAGTCTTCGTAACATTCGAAACGAACTCGAGTTTTGACTACACTACCGATTCTCAAAGTGAGCCTTCTGGTGCAGCAAGAATACATTTGTCACCACCCGAACTCCTCCTGCGGGTGTCGTAAGAGTCGACTAAGGGATTGAAGTGTCACTGGCCATTATTTGATTTGATTGACGACGGGAAGCAGCGTCACATCGTGGACACATTACTGCGATCGCCAAACCTCTTACCCAGCGTGGCGATTTTGGGCTTTTTAGTTACTCTTAATGCGTCTATATACATAGTTAATAGGAGAGGCCTACGTCCAGCAGTGAATTAAGAGAGGCTGATGATGTGTAAATCTTGTGTCCAATTATGTTATAAAAACTTTGATCTTAGCGTAATTTCCTCAGAATTATAAATTTCGTCACATCGAGTTCTTACGTTTAGATTTCAACATCAGATCTGTATCCGCAACAGGTCCACGTTATGTCATAATAAGGTAAATACTAAAACTTAATGTAGATAATGCTGAAACTGTGAATTAACTTTTAGCAGAGATATCGCAGGTGCCATAAAATATCTGAAAAATAACCCCCTTATTCATAAACGTCTGCTAACTTAACAAGTCGCTAATAATTGTTTGTCCCTTTCGATCTTGACAATGTGTCCATAAGAGCAAAAGGGACTAACAATTATTAGCGGCTTGTTAAGTTAACAAACGTTTATGCATAAGGGGGTAAGTCTATATGTCATGTTATGGCGAGGTGCATTTAGACCAAACGAACATTCGCTCATTCTATCCCCTATAAAATTCGTTCGTTACAAAACGTGATACGTCGAAATTCGTTGATTTCGTAGAGTGGGGGATAGAATGAGCGAATGCTCGTCTGGTCTAAATGCACCTTTAGAGTGCATGTTCTGATGTTTTTCAGCACCGTGGCAGCTCTGATATAATTGATCACTGATGATTGTTTGTAAATAACTAAATACTGGATCCTCGAGTATTTAGTTATTTACATATAACCATAGCTGTCAGTATAAAATTATACATATTAACTACAACGATTAGTAATCTAACCCAAAAAGTTAAATATTCATATTAAGATATAAATTTATAATGTTATGAGCGAATTGAGTTTTACATAACTTATAGCTGTGCGATTTCTAATACTATACCAATCTTCAGTAGAAACCATGAAAAATGTAAACAAATATGGCTGACTGTCCATAACATAATGTACTTATGTCATCTCAAGATTTGGGGTTTTATGTTGTGTTAATAATGCAAGGTTAGTTATTTTTTTGGATTCTACTGACCAATAGTACATATACATTTTGTTTATAATACCCTACTTTATTTGTTCGGTTTATATAAAATTACTTACCAAAAAACCATGTAAAAGTTTGTAGATAATATAAATAAATAAATCAGTTATCAGCCTCCGTAATCTCCGTATATAGCCGAGTTGGTATACCATTCGTCAGTAAAAAAACAAAAATAAAAAAGCAAACTTGCATTATTTCATAATCAAGCCCTTTCAGTACACAATCTTGATTTTATTACCAACTTAAAACCTTAAACCTTGAGTTCTCATAAATTTTTAGTTAGTGATTGATATTTATTAGTATTCACGTAAAAATATATCTACGGACTGTTTCACGATGTGACAAAGACGTCAAATGCTATGGAAAGTCAGCCATACGAGTATTTGTTTACTTTTTAATTCTACTGACGATTTGTATACAATCGCCATCAAATGCTCACAAACATTTGAGCAGGGGTCCGTTTCTCGAAAGCTTGTAGTCTCTTTTTAACACTATTAATTAGATAAGACTTGTATTACCAATTACAAGCCTTCGAAAACTATTCCCCTGGCCTCTATTCTCATGGCATCAAAGTATCTACATGTTCAATTGTTCACATATCTGTACCGAGACTGTACGTAGACCACGTTTTATTTTTTGTCCAAAGTTGACTCTGCTTAAACATATCACTTGTCTCGTTCGCCCACGAGGTAGAGAAAAAGACGCAAACACTATTAGCGAGACTCTCAATAGATTGTGTACATACTTATTCGACTAGGGTAAAAGCACCAATAGATGACTGCCACACAGAAGTTGACTGATAGGTCTAAAAATGTAAATAATTAAATCAGGAATAATTTTACACGCCTGGGAGTATTTTTCTCACACGCGGCTGCACTACATCGAGTGTCGCATGCGAATTCCCAGACAATTAAGCCACGCACGAGGCAGTGAGCGGTCGTCGAGTTTGCGCTTCGCGCCAAAATTGCGTTTTATATGGGATCCTTATTAAGAAAAGCCCTCAAAAATTTAAGCTTTTAATTACGTAAAAAAATCGAATATGGCTTTTATTTCCTTGATTCACTTCAGTGTAGATTTTAGACTAATATCTCTATTGTGTATATTATAAAGAATAGTTTTTTTTAATTTATTTTATGAGATATTTGCTGGTCAAGTTATGGTTCCAATATTGTGTGTTCGGGCCAAAAGATGAACGACGGTCAACTTTTGGGCAAAGGCTCGAATTTTCAAATGCTTGTGTAAATTATAATAAAATAGCTAGATGTAATATTTATATATAAAATTACAATCAGTTTTCTAGTTGATTTTTAGACCAAAAGATGAACGACCCTTTCTTCATGTAACACGTTTTAAAGTAATTTACTTTTGTATGGAACCGGGATTGTTCAACTCAAGAATCGCTGTCCAAAACGTGAACTAGGAAAATTTACTGGTTCATCTTTTGGGTTGGATTCCAATAAATGAATTCTAATCTATTTAGTTCGTTCATTTCGTTGATGCGGTCTCCAAAACATGAACCAACTGATTTTATTGAACGGTTGAATTTGGGAAAAATTAAACTTTTGTTCTTAGAGATCAGATTGTTACACAGTGTACACCGTGTTTATATTTCATTAAAAGAAGGTTCTTAAGGATAAATACAATTAATTTATCTAAGAAATCAACGTTTTTGCTATGCTCTATTCATTTATTGGAGTTTTGGCGTTCATATTGGTCTCGCTATATTGCAATTATGGTGGTTCATCTGTTGGGGTTAAATTGTTCAGTGATAGGGCACTTTGTTCAACTATTGGTGAAATTGGGTCCTTTTTTAATATAATAATTTTTATAAAATTACTTAAGTTTTATACGAGGTACGAAAATAACTTATTCTAAACTAAATTAAATGCGGAATCATATAAAAAAATAAAAATTGATGAATATGAGTTACATCATATAGAAAAAAATATTTAAAGTTGGGAAAGTTGCTTAACTGTTCATCTATTGGTGATTTTACCCTATATAAAGTAAAGACGCGTTCGATCTATTTGGCAAACAGAGATATATTGCTGTTTTACCTATATTTTATACATTTATAATCACCAGGGATCGTACGATTTCCAATATTTTTGGTGCAATGTAGTTCATTAAGGGATATGGTGTAAGTTATTTATAACGAGATAGTGAGTTAAGGTTCGTTATTGTCTTACAACGTGTTATTACTCGTTTCAACTTAAACTGACCCTTGAATTCCTTCAACTAAACTTCTAGGGTTGAGTTAAAGGAATCCAGGGGGTCGATTTTTAGCTGTATCGTGTCATAACACGTTGTAACACAAAGATGAACCTTAACTCGCTATCTCCTTTCGAATAACTTACTTCACATCCCTTAATTGAACTACACTTCACCAAAATGCTGGAAATCGTACGATGTCTGATAATCACTACATTTTTGATTTTTTGCCTTTAGTACCGTTTGGTGGCCAAGGTTTCGTAACCAGCTTCGAAATGGGAATAAAATCCTAATATGTAACTGGCTATAGATCGGATCGGGACTTATCATTACCGATTTGTAACCAGGTTTGCATCAAATATGGCTACGAGATGGGAAAGTTATTCCCATTTCATAGCTACGAGGCGGGAAACCATATTTCCCACATGGCAGCTAGCTACCAAATCTGGGTGCCAAACGGTACTAAAGAAATTTTTGCTGAAGTCACTAAAGACTGAAGAGCTGGCGACTTCCTCGCACAACACGTCAGCATTGCGGTACAGCGAGGAAATGCCACCGGCATCCTCGGTACAATGCCACAAGGGCCCGTCTTAGATATAGGTTAGGTTAGTTAGATGTTTTATGTATATAAATTGTACGGTTTTGAAAGTAAAGATGATAAAAATATAACCGATTTAACGCGACCATCTTGGGGTTATATCCGATCAATAAAAAAGAAACGATTATCGATTCTAGAAGATATCGAGTGACATAGACATATACAGCGGCCGTACCGTGAAAAACGAAATTCGTTAATTTCGAGAATTTGTCTCGCTCACTCTAATGACGCCTTCGTTTGAGTGACAGAGAAAAATCCTTACGAATTCTGATTTTCGCAGTAGCCAGGCAAGCCAGAGTCGAATCGGATATCGGATGGATTAACCCTCTAAAATTAGGCTGGTGAATAAAAAACAACCTGTATGACAAAAATAATCAGTCAAATTGAGAACCACCTTTTATGAAGTCTGTTAAAAAGAGATCAAATTCTTTGTCCTCCTTATCTCTGGCAAAACCATAGTTTTTGCGTAATTATTACATTTCATGACGAATTCTACGGGAGAAACCGATGTTACATAATACCTTTAAATTACGCGGAACTCTTGCGCCGTTCGACGCAGGCGCGAAACATCTCAACTGCGCTGACATACTGTCAATTTAGACCTTATTTCTTTATTGTTAGAGTCGGGTTGATCCTGAAGGATATACGCCTTTTTGGAATTTGTTGGTCGTGTTAGCTTACCACACTTTCCTCAAATATGTGGCGACAGCGCACAGCATTGTGTTAAAGGGTGAATATTCGACAGTTTTTGAGGCACAGACATGGACTGTACGGACGGACTGTACGGGACACTACGGACGGAGTAATGCCCGGTTCACATTATTCCAGTCAAGTGATCCAGCGGTCTAATCCAGTCCAGTGGTGGACTGGAGCGAATCATTTACATTACTCCAGTCTTTTAAGAGTAGCTGAAGTCCCCAAAATAACTATCTCGTATTCACTGTGAAGCGTTCAATCTAGCACTGGTTTGGAACTGGAATGGCTGTCTAGATTATTCCAGTGCCGCTGGATTGGGTGAGTTGGAATGAATGTTTGCGGTCTTTCCAGACACTGGACTGGAAAGCTCACTGTACGCTTATGATGGTACCGTGTTTAATCGTTTGTCGTTGTTGCCGTCAGGTTCTAACAAGTATGTAAGTGCGGAAGTGACACGTAACACGATAAATAGATAAAACGAGATCATAAGCCACTTGGAATGAATGCATTACAGTGCACTCCAGTGTGGGTTCATATATTTCGGTAGCATTCCAGTACTGGATTGGATTACTGATTTGGAATGCTACTGGAATAATGTGAACCGGGCATAAGTTGTCAAAAAAGTACAGGGCTACCACGATGTAGTAACGCAATTCAGTTTAGTACCTAATGATTACAAGGTGTCCTGTAATGAGGAAAGGGAAATTTTTAACAGCAACCTAGGAAGTTAAAATGATTACAAGGTGCCCATGAGGAAAGGGAACATTTTAACAGAATATTCCTGAGGCTAAAAGAAGCAAGAAATACGAGTTTCGGTCAAACCTGCAAAAATAAATCAGATTTCTTACCGTCATCTCTGATAACGCCAGTAGGTTTGAGAAGAGCAGGGTACCACGATCAATGCGATTCAGTTTAGGACCTCAAGAACCTTCCCTTATTATTCCCTTATATGGATTAATTACTCCACATTTTGGACTTTTATTTTAACTTCTACATTTTAGTAGGTAGTGTTTCTTCTATTTTACCATTTCTCAATGGGTCTTACCTAAATTATCAATACTAAGTATACACTTTGGATCTCGTGTCTAATTTTTTATTGTTTATTTGTTTAATAGACATCATACAACATTACAGCTTAAGCCAATGCGTTGTTTGACAAAGTACAATAAAAACAAAACTAAGAAAATTGAATGACATACTCGTACATAATATAATTAATTAATATCCTCGCAGAACTTCAATAAACGGGGTCTCAATCTGGATGGCTTCTCATGAAATAAGTCGCAGTAAGGTACAATAGTTAAAAGTTTGTTCAGCAAGACACGTCCGTGTGGAATTGGGGAAAATTGGTGAGCTAACGTGCGGGCTGTCTCCTCAGCAAGGAGGTGATGGTTTCGGCTTCGCAAGTACTTATCGGGAACGAATAAAGTAATGGTCCTAGTGGTCAATTCCGAGCAATCCGAATCGCTCCTAAGAATCTGACAGATAATGTCAAAAAAATCGTACTATGTCGTCATATAATGTATAAGTGCGCCTAACCTGTAGGGAGTTGAAACCTAAATAAATATACCGTGTAAGAATTTGGTGGGTTAGAGGAAAGGGTAATATGAAATTCGGATGTTTACTTGTACATGAAACGTAGAAAAACATTTCAGACCTTTTCTAGGAGCAGGGCATGAGTTGCTGCTTCATGTGGGCTCCAGAGATTATAGAGACGGATTCGATTTTACTCTTAACTAGTGCGTTTATGTTACGCTTACGCGATATCTCCGAGAATGGTAAATCGATTTTCTTTTTTTATCGTACGGGTACGGTCCCATCTATCCCCCAAAAGTTATTCAGTGCGACTATCTTTTATACTCTTGTCAGACTCTTTGACATTTCAAAATCTACCTATTGGCAGGGTGCAAAGCGGGTGGAGGGGGTAGCCGAAACGATCGCCGCGCTCGCTGCGGCTAAAATCGACATTATGGTCGCCGACTTGTACTTGTTTTGAAATTGGTAACACATCGAGGAAAACCCAAAACGGACGGAGTCGTTGAAACATCGACGTTGTGACCATCGCGTAGTGCTGTATGTCGGTTTGTTTCTACCGTTTCCTCATAGCTGTTTCCTCACGCTTATGTAAGATTTAGTCAGTGCGGTAACTCTACGAGATTTCTCGTAGGAATAAAGGATCAAAGCTTAAGTGCGACTTCTATACAATAAAAAACCGGCCTTGAGCATGTCGGGCCGTGCAGCACCCTACACTGAGTAGTTGTTCAAAAACAGATATGAGCAGACATCGGGAATCTGGTAGCATTTTTGAGCTGTCATAGGGACTTCTCGTTTATCGTCTACCGATTACACATTTATCGTTTTACCGATATACATATGTGTAATACACATATGTATATCGATAAATACAAAATACAATGTAAAATAATTATGATTACAAATAGAAGTAAATACTCTTAAATAACCTCTGGATACCAACTTTTAAGAAATTATGAATAGAAATTAAAATAATATTATTTTATTAATCCTTATTAATGTTTGTGGATTTCTTATGGTTATTAAAAAATTTTGGAAGATTTTTATTATTAATTTTTCATTGCTTTCATTGCAAATCTCTATTACATTTTCAGCCACTCAAAAGTTATCTAAACGAGATCGCTCATGAGCGATAAGACCGCCAGGTAACTTCTACTTGTAATCATAATTATTTTACATTGTATTCTGTATTTATCGATATACATATGTATAATTGGTAGTCGATAAACGAGGAGTCCCTATGGCAGCTCAAAAATGTTACTTGAATTCCGATGACTGGACATGAGACAATGTTATTCACTAAGGAAACCGCCTTGCTGTCAGCGCTGTGTCAGTGCTGCGGCAGCGTCGAGCCTAAAAATGGTATTCACTAATGTATTTTAAACGACACTAGTGCTCGGCGACGAATGCGGCGTGAGCTGGAACTACATTGCGTCGAAAGTTTGACGTTTAATGTATGAACTTCGTATTCTCTAACGAAAAACAGCGACGAACTCGCCCACAACCTCGCTCACAGCCTCGATTCCTAATGTCAAATCAAATAGCTAGGATTTTAGACAAGGCTGTCTCGACATCGAGCTCGTTGACGAACGCAGCGTCGAATGTGTCAATAAGAGAATAGCATAGCAGATTCGAACCTAAAGTTACGTGGCTATTTCCATACATTATTATGATCACGTGACTTATAGCTCATCGTATACGATTGCAGAATAGTATCCTGGCAAGGCCTGCAGATATTTTTCATAGTCATCGTTATCAACGTGCGGTTTTGGTGGCAAAGTATGGTCGACAGAAAAATCAAATACACAGGTATTTTATCAATTATTAAAATTTCAGAAATCATATGAATTTTAATTATAATAATTAATTACCTATACATATTTTAATCACTTATTCAAATTACACGAGTAAACAACTAAAATATATTAAACAGATTCGGCTGTCAAATGTTCACGTCAAATTGAAAAATCCATTATATAACACTGATCTTAATCCACTTGAATATTCATTTTATTTAAAATAAAGAGTTCGTAAAATGACATTTAAGGTACTATTTTGTGTCATAAATTAATGACATTAGATTTTTTCTTATTTAAAGTAGTATATAGTTTGTATGTATCCTAAAGGTGCGTTCAAACCAAAAGAGCAATCGCTGTTCTATCCCCCGTTCTACGAAATCAACCAATCACGTTTTGTGGGGGGAGTGGGGGGTTAGAATAGCGAATGCTCTTTTGGTTTGAAGTTGAACGCACCTTAAGGAGAGTACTATTTTTACTGAGAGTACGAGTAATAGAACAAAATCGCATTTTCACATTTGTTACTTTTTCTGTCAACCATAGCCATTGCCACGGAAAGAGCACGTTGTGATGTGGGTACCAAGCGACGATAATACATAATAGATTGATACATATGAATACTTAAATACATACCTAACAGACTCGACCAAGGAACAAGTATTTGTGATAAATAAGTAAACACACAAATAATGCAGTCGGCGGGATTCGAACCTGGAAACTCCAGCTTCGTCAGTAGAATCACAACCAACTAGGCTACGGAGGCTGACATAGGTATAGTCTTATCTAAATATGTATTATACTGTATGCTTATTACTTATTAAATATGATACGATGTTTATTTCACATGTGACGTTTGCATATAATAAAACTTGGATTGCATAACAAATATAACTTCCTGTGGCCTTAGATGTGTAAAGATATTTCCCGGTAAATATTTTACTATTTTAAAGGTGATTTGAATATTATTTGCTAACAGAGCAGGATGCTTAGCCAAGTTGTCAATCGCTAGCGCTTAGTAGCGTATCGTAGTTTTCCCTCTCTGTCACTCTTTCATATTTGTGTAACAAAGACAGTTAGCTGCCTTTCGCTTACGATTGACGACGAAGCGCTAGTGATTGGCAACTTGTCTAACCACCCAGAGCAGAGATGGTCGATGGGGTTGAAAAGTGCTCGAGTATAGAGCACGGCTAGGCAAACGCAGCGTAGGACGTCCACCCGACCTTATGAAGGTCGCGGGACACGCTGGATGCAGGTCGCATCTAACCGGTACGGTACATGTGGAGGTCCAGAGGGGAGGCCTATGTTCAGCAGTGGTCGTCTTATGGCTGAGATGATGATGATGATATAGGTATATTGGGGAATAGATTAGTGACCATGGTTGGGAAATGTTAGGCAAACACAACGAAGGTTTGTATTTTAAATGACGGAATTTTTAAAATTCATGCTGTCATGGACCACCCTACCACCCCATCTCTTCCAGCGGGTGTCGTAAGAGTCGACTAAGGGATTGAAGTGTCACTGACCATTATTTGTTAAATTAAAATATTGATTATGGGCAGCAGCGTCATCATAGTGGGCACATTACTGCGATCGCCAATCCGCTAGCCCAGCGTGGTGATTATGGGCATTTACCTCCTAATGCGTCTATACGCATAGTTAATAGGAGAGGCTTACGTCCAGCAGTGGACTGAGATTGGTTGACGATGTATGTAAAGAAATAAACAACGACTTCTCAGGAAAATGCCCTACAGCCATCTTTAGTAATGAACATTTTAACCGGTCATGATAAGACAAGTAACCGTACCATGACTTTGCAAGTATCGGTAACGTTAGGTTTTACTCGATACGTAAAGTAGGCCATCTCGCTCGCTCCAATAGGTTAGTGTGAGCATGACAGAACGCCTTACGTATCGAGTAAAACCTAACGTAGCCTTTACTTTCCAAGTCAAAGTCAAAGTCAAATAATTGTTTATTCAAATTGGAATAGCAACAAACTCTTTCGAATCGTCTAAGTATTAAAACTACTTCCGGCTCTAACCCTACACCGCTTACCTGAGAAGAACCGTTAAGAAACTTGGCGGGACTTATTTTTTCAAACAATCATGGTACATCTTACAACTAACATGCATTAAAAAAAACATAAAATTTATTTTAAATTAATTTAAAATATAATAATAATAACAAGAGATGTAAAGTCTCTAAAAAGCCAGAACATATAATTATTAGTAATAATGTATAGAGAAGTAAAGGTTTCTCTCCGAATAGGTATATAATACCTAATAACATTATATAATGTACGTTTGGAGATGTATTAGGTCTCCAAGCGTAAATTATCGTAATAGAATGTCATGACTTTAACAAACTAATAATTAAATCCCAAATTACTCCCACGGTGTTTTATCATTCATGTAGTCTTGTATACTATAATAAGCTTTAGATATAAGTTTACGCTTTACAAAATTCTTAAATTTATTGACTGAAAATTCAGTAATATTTACTGGAAGTTTATTATAAAACCTCATGGTACGGCTACTGCTTTCCGTATCGAGTAAAGCCTAACGTTACAGATACTTGCAAAGAAGTCATGGTACGGCTAAAGTATCACGTAGACAGAGCCACTCTCAGTTTCATCGCGGCCCACTTGCTGATTGCGCAAGAGTCGTTTGTTCGGCGGCTGACCGACTTCCAGAGGGTTACTAAGTAAACAAGTTTGACCGAAGTTTTCTTTGGAAGTTTCGGAAAAATTTGGACCCCGTGATAAATACGAAGGTCATGCTGAAAGTTTCTGGGTGCTAGGAAATTGTATCAATTATGCCGTTTTTATTTTAATTATCGCGTTTCTCAACTCTTTTTGATGAAGACTACAATTTTTTAATACAATTGAACCAACATTAAAAGCTCGCAGCCCATTTTTCTTAGGTCACTTTTATATGAGAATTTTCAGTTTTCGGAATTTTGTATGAAAGGTTTGGGTAGTCCATTGAGACTATATAGATTTCTTAAAGAAACATGTTATATTTTTTTTCTAGTGACTCGCATAGATACCTAAGGATGTCCGAATTTCCTGACATAAAACTTTTTATGAATTCTCTATTACTTACCACATTAGTGCGACTTGAAAGTAGGGGATGCCTGTTAAAAGGCGTTGATCTCTATAATCGCTCTTAAAAAAATCGGAAGCATTTCAATTTATGAAAACTACTACAATCAATTTTACAAGAACTGGGCTTTGCAGAAATGGGCTTAGAGTCTTACTGAATAGACTCTAAGCCCATATCTGCTTCATCGTTGAGTAAGGCCATATTGAAAGTAGTGTAAAAACGCTACAGAATAAAAGTTTTGGGTGAAATTCGTAAAATCACCCGACACACAATTTTTGAATGGCATGAAATCATAAAATACAGATGTTAATATAATTATATTTATTTTCAAAACTACAATTTATGTACATAGTTTAAATCTGACTAATCTACTTAACCTAACCTATATCTAAGATTGGCCCTTGTGGCATTGTACCGAGGATGCTGGCGGCATTTCCTCGCTGTATCGCAATACTGATGCGTTGTGCGAGGAAGTCACCAGCTCTTCGGTCTTTAGATGTTAACCAAATAAATTATACCTAAAAAAATACTAAAGAGTTATATTTTCAGAAAATAATTGTTTCTATACACTAAGTGACCTCTAAGTGGCTCAGTCCAGAAACTTTCAGCATGGCCCTCGTATGTAAAAATAATGTAGGAATTACACTGGGTAGTCTGGGTACTTTAATTTGGTGACCGCATGAGACAAACGATGGAAGTGTAATTTGTAATGTTTCATACAAAAATTGTGCCATGTGGTGACGGCAGAAAGAATACATTTGTCACCTCCCCAACTCTTCCCGTGGGTGTCGTAAGAGTCAACTAAGGGTTTGATGTGTCGAAGACCATTCGTTTATTTAAATAAGATCGATGACGGGCAGCAACGCTAAGCATGCCTAGCTAAGAAGCCATTCTGGAATCGTATACGATAAGCGATAAGTAATAATAATAAATGTAAGAGAATGACAGATTCGTACGAATACTCATGTGACCCTCTCCACCACAGAATTAGATTTGGATAAAAGAAACAAGTTCATTCATTTGTATGGCGGCCGAGCGTGTCAGATTTTGTAGGTACTGAAGTTGTTAGGTACTTGCCTATGATTTTAAATATGTCTCAGGCCCTTGAGTATTTTCGTGTTGTTGCAATTAATATTGCTTAAGGAGGCATTATTAATCTTTTTGTTCACTTCAACTTACAAAATTTGACGCCCGAAAGCTGCAAGCTGCGATTAAAGACGGACAACTCAGTGGCTTTCACTGAGTTCATTTGACACGCTAAGTAGATACGTTTGCTTGATCTATGCTATATATGACATCTGTGCTCTCCACACATTTTTATGGTCACGTGACTTATCGCTTATCGTATACGATTGCAGAATGTCATCTTGGCTAGGCTTACTGCTCGTCAACCAGCTAATACAAATTTTGTCCCAAAATTTAAATGCGTTTTTCGAACTTTCCATTCCGTTACCGCCATATACGTTTCATACAAAACGTATGAAAAAATGGTAACGGGATTGTTAAGAACCTTACGACAACATTTTCCTCGGGGATCGAAAGAGCTCGCGGTTACGAGTGGAAAACATAAAAAACCGGTTATTCGCCGTAATCTCATACAAATAAAAACCGGTTTACACGCCCTAAAGTTCCAAGTCGAAAAAAACAGGCCCATGACAACTTGAAAAAAATGGCCCATGCGATTTTATAGAGAATTCTGTGGTTATAGATACAATCCAGTTCTCATTGTTTTCTCCCTATGCCTCTGTAACCGTAACCACAGATAATCTAAAGCTTAAAGCAGCTTTCGCGGCGAACATTGTGCCTATGCTATCGCCATCGCCATCTAGTTTCCGGGTTGGAAATGTTCCGATTCTATTGTCCTGTACTTCGTTTTTTTAGGGTTCCGTAGCCAAAATGGCAAAAACGGAACCCTTATAGATTCGTCATGTCCGTCTGTCCGTCTGTCACAGCCGATTTACTCGGAAACCATAAATGCTACAGTAACAAAATTTGGTAAAGATATGTGTTTTATGAACCGCTACAGGATTATGATACTAAATTGTAAAAAAAACCATTGGGGTGGGGGCCCTCCATACATGTAACTGAGGGATAGAAATTTTTTTTTTGTTGTATATAAGCGTGTGGGGTATTAATAGAAAGGTCTTTGAAAATGATATGAAGGTTCATAAATCTAATTTTTATTTAAGCAAATCGTTTTCGAGATATCAGCTCTCAAAGTCTGAAAAATGTGTCCCCCCCCTCTATTTTTTAAACTACGCAATATAAAATTCTAAAAAAAATATATGTTATGCACATTAATAAACTCTATCAACGATTTTTAGTTTGATTAAATTATCTGTTATAGTTTTTGAGGTAGGTTGATTTAACTGTATTTTTTTAATAATAAATTGATAATGGTACGGAACCCTTTGCGCGCGAGTCCGACTCGCACTTGGCCGTTTTTTTTTATGATTATAAAAAGGTATAATTGAATTTAAACTTTCGTGAGACACTATAAATATAATTAAACGGTTAAACTCACGTGTATTTAGTCACTACGCGCGCTCGTGAAAACGTGCGTGCAGACCAAAAGAGTATTCGCTGTTCTATCCCCCAACTCCACGAAATTCGACCGTTACACGAAACGTGATTCGTTGATTTCGTAGAGTGGGGGGTCGAACAGCGAATGCTCTTTTGGTCTGCATGCACCTAGACGCGAGGCGAGAACCCGGGCTCAGTGCCTGATACTGAAGACCTCTAGGCTCTCCTAGAAATGTACAAGTTGCAGTACATTCGCAAAATTTCCGAGAATTTAAGAGTAAGTTCTCATTGAGAAGGTTTCCATAAGAGCTTATGAAAGTTTTATGAATATTGTATTTCACAATTGAGTAAACAAGGTGTAAAAATATAGGCACCTTAAAATGCATGTATATACAAAGTGACATTAATTTTTGATATTTTATAATATTTTCTTCGGTTACCGCGATGTGTAATTCCACACATGAAATAAAACTATGAAAACGGATAAACTCGAGTATATTAACTAATTTTAACTTCATTCCGACGTTTCGAACACTTTAAAGGGTTCGTGGTCTGCGGATGACTGACCACTCTGACCAGTGATCACGCAAGACGTCATCCGTAGACCACGAACCCTGTAAAGTGTTCGAAACGTCGGAATTAAGTTAAAATTAGTTAATATTCGCGTGTTTATCCGTTTTCATAGTTTTATTTCTTTTGATATTTTCATTAGGGCTCCTACTTTTTTCACCTAACCCATATAATCATTTCTGGAACCTCGTGCAGGAAAAGCTTACTTTCCGCACTTGTATAGATAAGGATCAAATAAAATATCATCGCATTTGAATAAGATTTTTATCGGTATCTTACAAAACGCATGAAAGCTAAGGAAACCTCACAACGCATTACGTGATGTGTGTTTGATCTGTGTAAATAGTGTGTTTACTGTGTGCTTGGAGTCGAGTTACAAGGCCATGGGCATATTGGACCTGCTATAAAATCAATCAAGTTAAATAGGAAGTTAAAATGATTACTAGGTGCCCATGAGTAAAGGGAACATTTTAACAGAATATTCCTGAGGCTAAAAGAAGGAAGAAATACGAGTGTTGGTCAAACCTGCAAATAGAAATCAGATTTCTTACCATCATCTCGGATAACGCCACTAGGTTTGAAAAGGGCACGATCAATGTTAAACGTTTTAAATAGTTTAAATATCGGTTATAATTTCTTAAAAACACCTTAAAGATTAGAAAATTGAAAAAAAAACACAAAAAAAACTTGACTATTTCTAAGTAACTTGTGGGGCATTCAATTGTCAGTTGTTTATAGAGTTAGAAAAACGTATTACTGTTCACGACTGTATAAATGCAATTGCCAGTTGGCTGTATTTCCAGACATGCGACGCTTAACGACATAATCCGCAAATCTCTTGCTGCAGTGTTATTCACTAAGGAAACCGCCTTGCTGTCAGCGCTGTGACAGCGCTGCGGCAGCGTCGAGCCTAAAAATGGTATTCACTAAATGTACTTTAAACGACACTAGTGCTCGGCGACGAATGCGGCGTGAGCTGGAACTACACTGCGTCGAGAGTTTGACGTTTAATGTATGAACTTCGTATTCTCTAACGAAAAACAGCGACGAACTCGCCCGCAACCTCACTCACAGCCTCGATTCCTAATGTCAAATAAGACAGCTAGGATTTTAGACAAGGCTGTCTCGACATCGAGCTCGTTGACGAACGCAGCGTCGAATATGTGAATTAAGAGAATAGCATAGCTGATTAGCTACCATCAATGTACGAGCGAATGCTTATTCTATCCCCCACGCCACGAAATCAACGAATTACGTTTTGTGTAACGAACAAATTTCGTAGAGTGGGAATAGAATGAGCATTCGCTCGTTTTGTGTAAACCCATCTTTAAATGCTATTAAGTTTAGGTTCTGCTTGTCAGTTTTTGACAGTTATTCTGTGAAACTGTTGACACATCGCGATTCAGATTAGTGGCGGCCTCGTACCAGAAGGCCTAGCGTGAGTAGGCCCCCAGAAGGTGGCCTGATGACCTGCTGAAGGTCGCAGGAGTCCGCTGGAAGCGGGTGGCGCAGGACCGATCATTGTGGCAATCTTTGGGGGAGGCCTATGATCTGCAGTGGACGTCTTTCGGCTGATATGATGAATATAAATATCAACCACAGCGTCCATAAAGAAAGGCAAAGATCGGAAAGGAGAAGAATAACATCCAAAAAAGTATGGTTTCATTAAAAAAAATAGGTATACGGCAGTGGCTACTTTATTTTGTGGACAAGCTTTACATACACAATAATCTATTAAATAAAGAACCTCTTGCTATGAAGTCGCTTAAAAATTACCTTAAACTTAATTAAAAAATTGGCATTAACATTAACACCGAATTGCATGGGCAACCTTGAGTTCTGTTCCAAATTTTACGTTACTCAGTATAATGTCACTCGCGAAGGCTTCCAAAAGGTCGTAAGTGCTAGCAAGAGGTATATTGATGATGACTTTATGTTGCTGTAACATGTTACAGCGCGCGGCGCGTTGCAACATGGCGTCGGATATTATTGGGTAATGATAATGATTGTGTTTACAGTACGAGTCAAGCGTTTCAATGAAATTATTAATACGCGGTGGAAATTAGGAACATGATAGATGATAGATTTAAGATTATACATACATTGACGCGATGTCTTTTCGTGCGACATACCTCAGTGCCTTAAGACGAAAGTCTACAATCAATGTGTGTTACCAGTGATGACTTATGGCGCCGAAACGTGGTCCTTCACCATCGGCCTCATCTCTAGACTCAGAGTCGTTAAACGAACTATAGAGAGGGCTATGCTCGGAGTTTCTCTGCGTGATCGAATCAGAAATGAGGAGATCCGTAGGCGAACTAAAGTTACTGACATAGCCCTCCGGATTAGCAAGCTGAAGTGGCAACGGGCAGGCCACATTGCATGCAGAGCAAATGGTCGATGAACTCGATGAGGTCGAAAAGTGCTCGAGTGAAGACGGCTAGGCAAACGCAGCGTAGGACGTCCACCCACAAGATGGACAGACGATATCTTTTACAAGGTCGCCGGGATACACTGGATGCAGGTCGCATCTAACCGGTACATGTCGAAGTCCAGAGGGGAGGCCTATGTTCAGCAGTGGACGTCTTATGGCTGAGCTGTTGTTTATGATACATATTGCCAAAACTTAGCAAAGTTAGGAGACGGGCCAATTGTTTTAAAACCCTTTTTTTCTTTTATTATATGATTTTTATATACTTTCCACTCAGAATCGCGAGCTCTTTCGATCCTTATACTTAGGAGAACTTTTTGTCCAAAGGTTTTGTTTCTATTCCGTTACTATTTTTTCATACATTTTTATGGCAGTAAAGGAATGGTACTACTTATATTCGAAAAATGTAATGTAAATTTACAATTTTGAGCTAAATTTACGAAAAACTTTCGTAAAAAGGTATTACAAACAAGCGAACTTAGAAAAAACTACTTTGGAAAATGGGCCAAGTTTATGTTATGAATAAGAGGGATATATCTTATCTGTTTGTTCTTATGCTCTATACCATGCGAATCAAATCCGTACTTGACCGATATTTAGTGTCAAGACTGGTTGTCGGACATTTTATGCACTTGTATGGATCTCATCTTAATTCAAGGTTTGACATAGAAAGCTGTACTGCGCGTACGTCGGTCGGCACCGCTTTGACACACTCTCGTTTTTATTTTACGTGACACCGTAGCTGAATAGCCGGGGCCGTGTGGTGACGGCAGTAAGAATACATTTGTCACCATCCCAGCTCTTCCCGCGGGTGTCGTAAGAGTCGACTAACGGATTGAAGTGTCTCTGACCATTATTTGACATAAAATTGATGATGGGCAACAGCATCATCATAGTCGACACATTATACTGCGATCGCAAATCCTCTTGCCCAGCGATTATGGGCATTTACCTCCTAATGCGTCTATTCGCATAGATAATAGGAGAGACCTATGTCCAGCCGTGGACTATCATAGGCTGATGATGATGATACCGGAAGGAAGTCCCTAGTTGATCGACGTTATTGCTACCGCGACTTCTATTTCTGCCGATGATATTAACTTAGATATATGGCGATCATACCAAGTAATGTAATGTCAGTACGTGACCGCCATCATGCCTGGCGCCTATATGGACGCCGCGTTACGTAAGGTTGCGTCCACATTGCAAATATTGCATATTGTATAACCGAATCCGATAGATTTCTTTTCCCAAGGCCACATCGATGACACGCATACATTGTTGTCCGAAATTAGTGATCATCATATCACTATACGCAGCAGAGCCAACGTAACCGAAATAGCTCTCCGAATCGCTAAACTGAAGTGGTAGTGAGCGGGGCACATGGTGCGTAAAACCGATGGCCGTTGGGGCGGGAAGGTTCTCGAGTGGCGGCCAGGTACCGGAAGGTGCAGCGTGAGCAGACAAGGTGGACTGACGAAGGTTGCAGGAGTCCGCTAGATGCGGGTGGCACGGGACCGGTCATTGTGGCAATCTTTGAGGGAGGCCTATGTTCAGCAGTGAACGTCTTTCGGCTTATATGATGATGATGATGTTGACATCATTATCGAGGTAGGGCAGGGCTTACAATTTATTTTGTTTGACAGCAACTCGCAGCCACACGTCTCTTTTTAATAAACGCAATCAAAAAGAGACGGGTAGCTGCGAGCTGCTGTCAAAAATAAGATAACTATACCGTTAGTCAGTTTAAAACAAAAAAATGTAAACAAATAATATGACTGGCTTTCCATAGCATTTGACGTTGATTTTAAGTCCGAGGAGTAGTTAAGACGCTATAGTTATCTTCGGTAATATTAGGTACGACGTCAAAGATATCACTACTGTATTGCCTTGACATTAAGGTCATGTAATAGTACATTTCCTAACTAGTGCGGGAATTCTTTTTTTCGGCGAGGGTGAAAGTTGGAGCCCGAGTGAAACGAGGGCGACAATCACCCTAGTTTAAAAAAGTTTTTGCACGTGTAAGGGACGATTTTTTTCATAACAAGTGCGTCAAAAGAAAAATTCCCGCGCGCGAAGCGTACGCAAAGTTCGTTTTTGCGCACTAGTTAGGAAAATATATTTTTAATACCTAAACCGTGATGATATCTTTGACGTTGGCTGTATGTACATGCAACATAATAAAATCGCGTACATTTTTTTGCTTGGAACTGGATGCTTAGCCAAGTTGTCAATCGCTAAACGCTAAGTAGCGTATCGTAGTTTTCCCCTTCTGTCACTCTTTCATATTATTTATTTTATTTATTTATTTAAACTTTATTGCACAAAATTAAAGTACAAATGGCGGACTTAATGCCTTAAGGCATTCTCTACCAGTCAACCACTGGGCCAAAAAGAGAGGTTTGGTAGGTGCAGGCTAGAAAATTGTAAAATGAAGTCACAACTATTGCAGTCTAATAATTCAGATACTTAATAGACTTACACATATACTTTATACGATACACATACATACACATACATATACCTATACATACAAGTGTACCCACAATGAAATACCAAAAAGATTATCAGTCACGCAACAAAGTCACGCACATTAGTGCGACAAAGACAGTTAACCGCCTTTCGTTTACGATTGACGATTAAATGTTAGCGATTGGCAACTTGTCTAAGCACCCTGTTTTAACTTTTTTTATTCGCTACGCTTGATCGATAGGTATTTGTAATCGATAAGCAAGTGGTAGTGGTAAATACACTCTTTTTAATTGATCTAATATGTAGTGAAACTTAGTAATGGTCAGGTTTTACATCCGTTGTAGGTTCCTTACCTGAGCCTAATAGGGGTACCTATGGGTACTCTTAAACATCACCCAGACATCTTAATACTTACATCTTAAGAATAACACTTCTTTGTTTACACTTGTTAATCGGTATATTAATTTAAAAGGTAGACATGTACCTATGTCATCATCATCATCATCATCAGCCTATGATAGTCCACTGCTGGACGTAGGCCTCCTCTATTAACTATGCGTATAGACGCATTAGGAAGTAAATGCCCATAATCGCCACGCTGGGCAAGCGGATTGGCGATAGCAGTAATGTGTCCACTATGATGACGCTGCTGCCCATCATCAATCTTTTATCAAATAATGGTCAGGGACACTTCAATCCCTTAGTCGACTCTTACGACACCTGTGTATTGACCAGTCGAGGAAATAGATTTATGGATGTACTATTTGTTGTAGTATACAGGGTGTAAGTCTAATACGAGCGAAGCTCTTAACGGGTGTTAGTTAATAAGTACATTCAAATAACTTTTACTTAAAATTAGAGCATACATTTTTTTCATACAAAATAATTCGGCGCGCAATGTAGAGCAACATACGCGAGTTAAACTCTCGTTGACAGCTAATTTCAAAAGCAGATGACATAACTGTCATATCAACAATAACAAATGTTCGTACCTACATTGCTGCTCCAATAATCTTAAAAAAAATCTGTGGGGTCGTAATTAAGAGTAACTTTAAAAAAACCTTGTAATCCATGACTACACTATGAATCCCATGCCTGGTTTAATTGATCGCCCGTATTAGATTTACACACTGTATATCTTCACGTCGTTTCAATGTTTCAACCGTTTTATAAAAACTATTTCATTCGTCGATTATTCGCAGTCTCATTCCCTAAAGCGGTATACCCACACCAGTATTAAGTTTCGTCAACACTCAAAATGTCTGGAAACAAGCATAAAAACTTGCGAAATTTATTTCATAATCACGCACTTTTAGAACACAATCTTGATTTTTTTATCAACTTAAAACCTTAAATCTTGACACTTACTTGAGAAATACAATACATTTTTAAATTATAAATATTAGATTTCATATACCAAAGAAAAACAACCAAGATCACCTAATGTCCGAGGTGAGGATCAAACCCACGTACTCAGCTTTCGCGGCTGATGCCTGTACCCCTCGGCCACTCGAAGCTCAAAGCTCAAAGCTCGGCTCAAAGGCGCCTAGCCTTGTAAGGGATTACATATACCCGAGAAATTTCACAGGCATCAGCCGCAAAAGCTGAGTATGTGGGTTCGATCCCCACCTCGGACATTAGGTGATCTTGGTCGTTTTTCTTTGGTATATGAAATCTAATATTTATAATTTATACAGGGTGGTCCAAACCTTGACGTCAAAAAATTTTTTTTAGATTCCTCACGTCATAAGCTTTCAGAATATACCCCATGTATGTTAGCCGATTTTTTGTAGTTTTCGAGTTTTTTTGTCAGTAAATGCTTTATTTGTAGTAATACTTTCACAGAAAGAAAATATTAAAAAACCAAATAGTTTTTTTTATCAATATTTTTCTTCATTCCAGAATTTCTCAAAAAAAAAAACAATAATTCATAACTCGAAAACTACAAAAAATCGGCTAACATACATGGGGTATATTCTGATAGCCCATGACGTAGGAAACCTAAAAAAAAATTTTTGACGTCAAGGTTTGGACCACCCTGTATAGTATTAAGTAGTGTGACTACTGGGGAAAATTTAAAAGTACAAATCAAAATATTTAGTTAATAAATAATTTGATTTTTGTTTTCACAATACGTTCAATACATTTTTGGTTAAAATTATTGATATTTATTAGTATTAACGTAAAAATATACAGCCTTCGAACATGTTTCCCGATGTTTCAAAGACTTCAAGTGCTATGGAAATTCAACCATATTTGCTTACATTTATTTGGATTTTACTGACGATTGGTATACGACATAAATACGTATCACTATCGTGTACAGTCGACGTCAAAGATATCGTTACGGTTTAGGTGCTAAAAATATATTTACATGACTTAATTGCCTTGACTTTAAGGTTGGTATAAATATTTTTTGGCACCTAAACTGTAATGATATCTTTGACGTCGACTGTACCATCCCATCATAAATAGCTACCTCCATTTTTGGAAACGAGGTGTCAATCAATTCCTTTTTAGATGGGTTTTTACTGAAAGATCTTGTCAACTGACGCCAAAATAATTTACATTTTATATGGAACAATGGTAACTGAATTTGGTTGAAGTTTTTTATAAACACTTCTAAAAATCTGCATACATCTCAGATCGTATCTCAATGATATAGTCACCATATTGGAGCCCACAAATCAGTTTAGCGATTCGGAGAGCTACTTTACACGGTTACTTTAGTTTTGCTTAGCAATGTGCAACATTCTCAAAATTGCGGGAATATACTCGAAAATTTCAGAGAATTTTCATGAGAATTTAAGAGTAAGTTCTCACTGAGATTGTGTCCATGAGAACTTTTAAAAATCTGTTATAAATAATTATTTTAACTCGTAAATAAGTGAACAAGGCAGTAAATATAACTCATAAGGCATTTGTATCTCGAACGGTCTCGGCTTGATTGGTTTGTTTGGTAAATTTAGATTTCCGAGAACATTCTCTATGCAAGTTTCGCAACTTCTCCCAGGTACAATGCTAGTTCTGCTGCGGATGGTCTCATTTCTAATACGATCTCGCAGAGAGACTTCAAACATAGCCTTTACCATTGCCCTTTGGGTGACTATGAGCCTTCTTATGAGACCCATTGTAAGCGGCCACGTTTCAGCACCGTACGTATGTCATCACTGGCAACACACTGATAGACTTTCGTCCTAAGCCACTATACTGGTAATTACACTAATTAAACCTAAGGGCCTTATCACACTTGCGATTTACAAGCGTTCGTCGCGTGCCCGTAACCAATTCGCCGCGATGGCGTCGCGATTACGCCGCGATCGCGTAACGAATACCGGCCGAAATCCGGCGTACTACCGCGAAAATCGAAATTCGTTAATTTCGAGGATTTTTCTCTGTCACTTAAACGAAGGCGTCATTAGAGTGAGAGACACAAATCCTCGAAATTTACGAATTTCGTTTTTTGCGGTAGGGCCTCTGAGCCTTGGACAGTCACATAATGGATGCGCAGCGAGTTTGCCGCGTCAAAAGTTGGAATCCACTATGTAGATGACTGTACAAGACTCAGATTTACTGACTGCTGCGCCGCGTATTCGTGAAGGTGCATGCAGACCAAAAGAGCATTCGCTATTCTATCCCCCTACTCTACGAAATTCGATCGGTACACAAAACGTGATTGGTTGATTTCGTTGAACGGGCGCTAGAACAGCGAATGCTCTTTTGGTTTAAGCGCACCTGGGCACGTGACGAACACGCCGCGCGTACGCCTCGCTTGTAAATCGCAAGTGTGATAAGGCCCTAATACAGGCAGTCATTAGGTACAGTCGGCAATATGAATAAAGATGGCCGACAATGGTTCTCACGGGACGCAAGCATGTTTTTGGCGCAAGGTCACGCCGACATGACATTTTGCTTTCTCGAGTTTGCATATTGGGGCGGGTTGGTAGGCAAAAAACGGTGTTTCTTCATCTTTCTGTATTGTTAGTAAAGTAGATATACGGTATTTCAAACTGTGTATTCCGCCTACGAGAAAACTTATCGGTTTCAAACCGTGTCATAGCAAGTGGATCAAAATTATTTTCGTTGTCTTATTTTGTGTCCCTAAAAATTTGTGACTTTTGTTTGAGATGATGTTCTGTTTCCAATTTTTAATGTATGAAATAAAATCTAGCGTGAAAAAGAAATACAAGTGCACCGGATTTTTTTCTATACTGAGTCGAAACAGCAACTAAAAGCGTGACAGAGTGGTATGAAACAAGACAACGAAAATAATTTGGACCCAAGTACATACAAAACGACAAGTGTTTCGGGTCAGACCATTTTACGTATGACATAATATGAATATTTTCAACAGATTTTTTTGAATATTTACAAGATATGTTGAAACCATTTTAATATTAGATTGTATTATAACTTTCCAAATGTTTATCTTTACTATTTATATAATTTGGAATGCATGAAAACATAAACTCTTGATGCGGCGACTGAAAAATGCCGATTTTTTAAAACGTAATAAATAGAAGGGCCTCGGCAAATAGTACGATTTTGTACCGTTTGGCGTAGAAACTTTAGGTTCATGGGGCCCCAGCGCACGCAAATTGTTTGTTGAGATCGCGAAACGTCTGGTTGACGTAACTAAAGACCGAAGAGCTGGCGACTTCCTCGCTACGCATCAGTATTGCGATACAGCGAACAAATGCCGCCAACATCCTCGGTACAATGCCAATCTCAGATATAGGTTAGGTTAAGTAATTGATTATTTTTCTGATGATAGGAATTAGGAATAAACTTCCTAAAAGTCTTGCGAAAAGAAATTGATAGGCTAGTTCCTCCTTAATTTGACAAAAGCAAGAAATGGTCGCATGTTCAAGCCGTGGCTCTCAATAATGCTGGTTCGGAAAAAAATGCGAAAAGTAGGTCGGACGTTGTCGAATTAAAGGTTCGTTAGATATAATATGTTTACGTTAATACTAATAATTATCAATAATTATAACTAAAAATGTATGTGAAGTTCGTAATAAAACCAAGATTGTGTCTAAAGTGCGTCATTATGGAATTATGCAAGTTTTTAGATTTGTTTACCTTTTTTTAATATTCAATTGACGATTGGTATACAATATTTGTTTATTTCCAACAAACGATCTCGTTTTAAACGACAATCTCACTTTTTGTGACCTAGGCATCTTTACGGTAGCCCCCAAAAAAGATTGGCCCAATTGATCTAACGGTTATACAATGGCTTTTACGTAAATCGACACGCTCACGTGCGCTTACGCAAGTGTAGCGTAGACCGGCTAGAACGATCTAGAACGTTCTAGAACGTCCCAGAACATTCGTTCCCGAAGTTATCCTTCCGACTCCAGGGGCGAAAGAATAATTGTAATAGCGTACACCGGCTAGAACGTTCTAGGAGAGATTCTTAAAGTGATCCTTCGGTCTTTTATTAACATTTCTTGCAATAATTAATTGAGCTTACTGCGGGACTAAATAAGTCGATTTGTGTAAGAAATCCCAAGATATTTATTTATCTATCTCAAGCAATAAAACGAATATCAGAAGCCTCTTCATAAGCTCTATTAACTCAACAAAGTCCCGCTTAAATCTGGCAATTATTTTAATCTATTTCCTATCTAATGAAACAAACGAACATTCAAGAAGAGCTTAAGAGATTAAACTGAAGATTATTTTGAATCCTTTTGGGTCTAAACTTCGAAATGGGGGCAGGAATGCACATTCCTTTTAAGGTCAATGATCGACCCTCGGATAATACTCGTACTGGCCCAGTTTTTTTACCAAATTGCTACCTGTTGAGTGTTTGGTCCGTAATATACCGTGAGTAAATCTAATACGGATGATAAAATTATTAAGCTGGCCTAGGCCTGGGCATAAGATTTTTTTGTGTAATCATTAATTAAGAGGTTTTTACTCTTAACCCTTCGTATGCCTTGTCCCGTATCCGTCCCAAGCAATTGGACTATACCTATAAATTATAAACTTCAAGGTCATAAATTCAATACCTACCATTTTTAGACAGCGGCATACAAAAGGTTAATTGGGTTGTAGGTAGTCATATATTTTACATTTCATATATTTTAAGAAAGTTAGTCATACAATTTGTACGGTATACTCTGTCCAAAAATCTTCGATAGTACAAAAAGCAGGCAATTTTAAAAATTAAAATTAGTAAGTGCGTTTTATGGGACACTCACAAAAAATAGTTATTTGTTATACAAGGGTGCAAAGTTGTATTTTACCCGCGAGTATGAAATTGAAACACGAGCAAGCGAAAGGATTCTATAGTTGAACCACGAGCGAAGCGAGTGGTTCTAAAATAGAATCCCGAGCGCAGCGAGTGTTTTAACATACGAGAAGTAAAATACATTTGCACCCGTGTGTAACACAAAACTTTTCCCCTCACTATAGCGAGGAAACTCAAAAAAGGTAATTATTTGTTCACATTACAATCATCATCGGGTTAGTGATACTAATTTTCCAAATGCATCATGTACTTAATGCAAGATTTTGTCGCAGTAAACTTAGGACGAAAAAGTAAACGCAGCACGATTTTAACACATTCCTGTAGTTGCACACCAACGCCAATGCATTATTAAATCATTCTCATTCATTATTTTTACAAAATTATAACAGAACACCCTGAAAGTTGTTTAATTTACTATTTTTATGCGTGTTCGAGTCGGTAAATAAAGATAACCTATAATATTCTTTGACAATGTTGACGTTGACATTTTCTGCGTTTTGTGATTGCATCTAGTCATCTTATCATCATTCACTAAAACAATTGTTACTTATGGAATTTTAGGATTTATATGTTAAAATCATCATATTATATAAAGGTTTGTATTTTACACTAAATTCTCAAATTATTTAATTATCATTAATATGGAACGATTTCCATGAGCATTTTACGTTTTGTTATTCCAAAACCAAGGTCATTACTTTGCCACACAAGTGAATAATATGCGTTTTTACACGTTCGTATTAAAGGATAAACGAGTACTTTACGAGCTAGTGAGGGGAAAATTGTATTTTTCACTCTCATAAGTTGTTACACAAAATTAAACTTCGTAACACAAAAATTATGACGTAACATTTGGTTTCATTAAATGCCTTAGACTATGTAAATTTCTTTTCAAACGGCTCTATAACAACAGATACTAAAAAATTCAATAAGATACGTATTGAAGGGTGCTCCCATACAATAAAAGTGATTCTTTATGATAAATTGATAATGGTACGGAACCCTTCGTGCGCGAGTCCGACTCGATTTGGCCGGTTTTTGTATGGGCGTACTCAAATTTCAAATATTTAGTGTCATACCTCGACCCACATAGGTTTCCGTCTAACCGAAGGTCTTAACCCCAGCCCTAGGCGTTGCAAAATAAATAATGATATTAAATGACGATGACGGTAATTTACGCATTCTGAGATGTAAACTGGTAATTTCCCTAAAAAGCCTTTAATTTGGCAGAACTGTGTATCCACTATTTGGACATACAGTGTGTCCCGAACTTATAGGACACTAGCGACCCGCCCCGGCTTCACACGGATACTATACTTACATAAAAACCTTCATCTTGAAGTAGGTACTCTAACTATTAAAAAAAAAATCATCAAAATCCATTGCGTAGGTTTAAAGATTTAAGCGTACAAAGGGACATAGGGACAGAAAAATTGACTTTATTTTATAATATGTATTCCTCCCTTCATCACGGGAATGTATACCATTTCTAAGTAGAATAAAAAAAGTTAACAAACAGGTGTTGATACATTCTCTTGCCAGTCTGCCTGCGACCACGGGTGTAACGTCATGCCCGAAACGTCAGGATATAATTAAACGTAAGTTTACGCAATAAAGACCCGTTTGTCTTTAAAATATGAGTGATAATCGTGAAAGTTTAAATCAATATAAACAAACACGGCTGACTTTCCATAGCACTTGACGTCTTTGACACATACCGTGAAACAAGTTCGCAGATACATTTTTACGTATAAACTAGTAAATATCAATAATTTTAACAAAGCATGTAAGTATGCGAACTCAGTTGGTTTAAGGCTTTTTTTAAGTTAGTAATAATACCAAGATTGTGTTCCAAAAGTGCGTGGACTATTATTTATTTATTGATTTATTAAAACAAAAATTTACATGACATTCATGAAACATAAACGTCATGAAACTAAAATTATACGAGTTAAAAAAAATAGAATACAAATACAAAATAGAATATAGAAATAAAAAAACACATTAATTAGATTTAGGCGACACAACTGCGTGGCTCCGTTGCGTCATCTATGGAATAATGCAAGTTTTTAGGTTAGGATTCTACTGGCGGATGGTATAGTTATGTACAGTTGTATATTATTCAATTAGACAAAAGAGGTTTATAGTCAATTACTTTAAGTACTAGTCATATAAAGTTTGCTCAATAGGTGTGAAATTATTTTCTACTTTAAAAGCCTTTGATTAGTAGGTACCTATATTAAGTATGTTGTGCAACTATAAATTATACTTAATTTGTATTTATATTAATTTTGTATTTGTGTTTGAGTTTTTCCGAAACTTATGTACGGAATATCAGATGATATTTACCATTAGCTTTCGGTGAAGGAAAACATCGTGAGGAAACCTGCATACACCCGCGAAGAAATTCAAAGGTGTATGTGAAAAGTTTCCAACCCGCTTAGGGCCAGCGTGGGGACTAATGGGACTATAGCCCAATCCCTCTCATATATGAGAGGAGGCCTGTGCCCAGCAGTGGGACATTATATAGGCTGAAATATTTTTAATGTTTTTGTATTTGCTGAATGCTGAATCTACGACAAAGCTTCGGGAAGCTACGACACATATTTTCGTCCAATATTCCGCAGTGTTTGAAGACGAAAGTCTTTAATCAGTGTGTGTTGCCAGTGATGACATACGGTACTGAAACGTGGCCGCTTACAATGGGTCTCATAAGAAGGCTCAAAGTCACCCAAAGGGCAATGGAGAGGGCTATGCTAGGAGTCTCTCTGCGTGATCGGATTAAAAATGAGACCATCCGCAGCAGAACCAAAGTAACCGAAATAGCTCTCCGAATCGCTAAACTGAAGTGGCAGTGGGCGGGGCACATTGCGCGTAGAACCGATGGCCGTTGGGGCGGGAAGGTTCTTGAGTGGCGGCCACGTACCGGAAGGCGTAGCGTGGGTAGGCCCCCCACGAGGTGGACCGATGACCACGATGATGGTTATGATGTAGGTGAAGGTCGCCGGAGTCCGCTGGATGCGGGTGGCGCAGGACCGGTCATTGCGGCAATCTTTGGGGGAGGCCTATGTCCAGCAGTGGACGTCTTTCGGCTGATATGATGATGATGATTATGAATGCTGAATATGAGGTTTTTATCGAAAATTCCTATAATGAAATGAACAACATAGGTAATAAATATAAAAAAATAACTCCATACAAAATAATTAGAAAACTAGTTATTTTTATAATAAGTAACCGATCCTGAATGTGTCATACGTAAAAAGGATCACTAAAATTTTGTTTGCTCCATACAGCCAACCCTCCGGCGTTGGTGATCTCGGTATTTTTTTGGTCATATCATATGACTTCTAATATATCATCATCGTCATCAGCCTATGCTAGTCCACTGCTAGACGTAGGCCTCTCCTATTAACTGAGCAATTCTTTTTATTTTTGCCACTAAAATGAAATATGAAAATTTAGGTAAATTTTATACTATTTCTGCTCAGAATCACGAGCTGATTCCATTTCCGGCGAAAAAAAAAATGTCCCAAAAATTTCATACATATTTCGAATATCCTCTTGTGTTACCGCCATAGAAGGTGTATGGAAAATAGTAACACAATAGGAAAAAAAATCATGGGACACTTTTTTTTTCGACGGAAATGGAATCGGCTTGTGATTCTGAGTAGAAACAGTATAAAATTTACCTAAAATTTCATATTTCATTTTAGTGGCAAAAATAAAGAGAATTGCTCAACTATGCGTATAAACGCATTAGGAGGAAAATACCCATAATCGCCACGCTGGGCAAGCTGGGCGATCGCAGTAATGTGTCCACTATGATGACGCTGCTGCCCATTATCAATCTTTTATCAAATAATGGTCAGTGACACTTCAATCCCTTAGTCGAATCTTACGGCACCCGCAAGAGGAGTTGGGGTGGTGACAAATGTATTAATTCTTATTGCCGTCACCACACGGCTTTATGGATTATTGGTGAACTCGGTATTTTTTCTGTGGTCATGTCATATGACTTCTAATATGTATGTATGTATAACTTTTAAACTGCTACTAGTATTCATAATACCTGTTATTCGTTGCATCATTAAGTTAAATGTTGAAGCAAAGTCATATTGTACACGGAATAACGCATTGTCATGAATGAATATTTCGTCACGATGACGAAATATCAAGTCATTGAAAGTTTATTGCAATACAAACAAACGATTGCTGCTCAAATTCAATTCGTACTCCTTTTAAGGAACATTATTTTAAAGACAGCTATTTTTCATATGAATGAATGAATGAATGAATGAATATTTATTTGATCGTATTGCGAAAACACAAATCAGATTATTTACTAAATAAATATTTTGATTTGTACTTTTTATTTTTCCCCAGTAGTCACACTACTTAATACTATATAAAAAAAAAGTCAAAGGCGCCTAGCCTTATAAGGGATTGCATATACCCGAGAAAATTTACCGGTGGCTGCTAAGACCGAGTGGCCGAGGGGTGCAGGTATCAGCCGCGAAAGCTGAGCACGTGGGTTCGATCCCCATCTCGGACGTTAGGTGAACTTGCTCGTTTTTCTTTGGTATATGACATCTAATATTTAGAATATTTCTTTATTCAGGCAATAGACCCATTACAATATTATAAATATTTATATATACCAAAATTAAAACATATAAATATAAAAGAGTAGAAAAAAATACAGAAAACAAAATTCATATATATCATAAGAATTCTACTCATAATCACGATTAGGTTTGTGATGGTTCCGTGTTAATCGTTTATCGATGTTGCCGTCACGTTCTGACGATATGCAAGTGCGAGGGTGACGGGTAATATGATAAATAGTAAACGCTTGATCATCATAAGCCACCTGATTCGATGCTAATAGAAAAAAAGATGGCTCAAAATTTAAATGCATTTTGAGTTCTTCCATTCCGTTAACCGGCATACAAAATGTATGCAAAAGGATGACACAAAATTTGTATCAAAATTGATTATGTCTCCGTGAGGTTTTGTAGATTGTGGATTTTCTTCGCGAAATAGTCAAAAAGACAAAAGTATCGATATAACTACAATAACATAATGATAGCAAAAAAGATAAATTAACAATCTGTCTTAATTTTGCACAAACTGTCTTAATTTTGCACAAACTGTCTTAATTTTGCACAAACTGTCTTATAACGCCGAGGTGGTCCCGTTGGCACCAAGTCTGATGATGGGATCTTCCAAAAATCGGCTGAAGTCGGTTTTTTTTTATTTGGTGATTATTGTATTTATTCACATTTGTAAATTTGATAGAAACTCACGTCATCACAGCCAGTAGCAAATTCGCAAATCGCGGTCTTACATAATGCTTGAGCAATGAAAAACGTAATTCATGTAATTACAGAGCAACCGCCAATGTAACTGGTTTCTTTCGCCAGTTACGAACAGAACCCTTACCATAAGGCAGTAGCGTCAGTTTCAATGCATATTGCTCCAATAAAGTCATCGGCAACAGAAGTTGCGAACAAGATTTGCATTTAAAATTTGTCTTATTTCTAAAGGTGCATTCAGACCAATCCCCACAAGATGGAGCGACGACCTGGTAAAGGTTGCGGGTGTCCAATGGATGCGGACAGCTCACGACCGATCTTTGTGGAACTCTCTGGGGGAGGCCTATGTCCAGCAGTGGACGTCAATTGGCTGATGATGATGATGATGATAATTCAGACCAAGCGAACATTCGCTATTCTAACCTCCTACTCTACGAAATTCGATCGTTATACAAAACGTGATTGGTCGATTTCCTAGAGCGGGGGATAGAACAGCGAATGCTCTTTTGGTCTGAATGCACCTTAAATAAGGTCATTGAATGAATACTGCTAAAGTCAATTGTAAAATAATTGTACATAGCTAAGAGTTCAGTCGAAACAAAAATCACGGCCGCGTCCATACAAACTGGATGAGTTTGCCTGCGACCACGGGTGTAACGTCATGCCTGAAACGTCAAGATAATATTAAACGTAAGTTTACATTAAAAGTCCCGTTTTTCGTTAAAATATGAGTGAAACTCGTGAAATTTTAAAGGAATGTATATGTGTAATTACGTACCTACCTAAAATGTGACGTTAAGTAGTTTTCATACCGTTTTCAAGTAGTCACAGTTCAAAAATATTTGAGGGTTATAACTCGAAAACGCTTATTAGTAATGCATGTTAGTAGTCTTTTTCATAAAAGTCCGCATGGTGGTAACACACTGTATACAATATCTATTATTAAAATAATGTAACGAAAGTAATCTTGCAATGCGAATTGATAATTATTGTTTATTTTGTGCTGCAGCGCATTATTTCAAAGTTTTACTCAAATTATGTTTAAAATGTTTTATTATGTAATTATGTTTTATTATGTTTAGCTGAGCGAATGTGACTTAAAATATTCTGCAATAATTGTTTTAAGTGTTCCAATCGCCAGTAATAATAGATTATTTTTTACCTTAATACTAATAAATATCAATCATTTTAACTAAAAATGTGTGTGAACTCTTTCAGTTGGTAATAAAGCCAAGATTGCGTTCTAAAAAGTCGTGATTATGAAATGTAAGTTTTTAGATTTATAAAAAAAATTGTGATTCTATTAAACAATGCTATAAGTCGTACGACAATGTAATCTAATTAGTCATATAATGGTGCACAAGAATATGGGAATGAAACTACGCAACCCTACATTTGACAGTTTAGAAATGAGCCTTATAATGAGCCTCGGAAAAATAGAGAGTCTTAGCCTCATATTAATAAGGATTATAGTCTATGACTATCAAAAGTCCATTCTTAGAAATCGGCAACTATAGATTCTAATAATCACCCATTAACCTAGAAAGGTGACCACCTTCAAGACACGTACAAAGCTATATATAAAAAAATGCTCAAAAATATGTCCCAGCGCACTTTAATAGGCATGATGACTGGAAGGTCAAAATCAGCATCTTTTTCGAACTGTCAAAACGATCACTAGTATCACCACTATGGAATTTTATATGAAATTCTCGCGGATTTTCATTCTCGGGAATCTCAATTAAACAAATAATCTAATCAAGCCAAGACCGTACCAAACATGCTTTATGAGTTATACAATATGCCCATGAGTAAAGGGAAGAAATTCAACAGCGGATTTCTGACCAAATTTTAGGGTAAAAATGTCATATGAAGTTTTCTGGATTCAGTCTATTTTAAGAGAAAATTTGATTTTTTTCTTTAAACCTTTTTAGTTTTTTCTTTAAACCGTTTTAGACCGTTACGCTATTATAAACGCATTTTAGGAAACGATTTTGTCACCATGTTGTCTTAGTCTAATGAATAAAAATATCTTTTAATTACGTAGGCAATGTAAAAAAAAAACTTTAAAGTGCATTTTTTGTGATAGTTTGATTAATAAAATCCTTTTTTGTGTATTTTTTTGCTGATTTGACCAATATACTTTTTTTGCTGATTTGACCAAAACTCACTTAACATTTTTTGCTTCTTTTAGTCTCAGGAATATGCGGTTAGAATTTTTCCCTTTCCTCGTGGGCACCCTGTTTTCGCTGCCTTGTTCACTTATTTACGATTTAAAATAATTATTTATAACACATTTTATAAGTTCTCATGGAAACATTCTCAATGAGAACTTATTCTCATGAAAATTCTCGGAAATTTACGAGAATATTCCCGCAATTTTGAGAACTGCATTGCTACTCTGGCTGTAACGGGATTCGAACCCGCCTCTGGATTATTTCATCATCATCATCAGCCTATATTAGTCCACTGCTGGACGTAGGTGTCTCCTATTAACTATGCATATAGACGCATTAGGAGGTAAATACCCCTAATCGCCACGCTGGGCAAGCGGATTGGCGATCGCAGTAATGTGTCCACTATGATGACGCTGCTGCACATCATCAATCTTGTAGAATGGTCAGTGACACTTTAATCCCTTAGTCGAGGAGTTGGGGTGATGACAAATGTATTCTTACTGCCGTCACCACACGGCATCTGGATTTATTTAGCACTTAACCTTGCGAAACGCGTTATAGACACGTATGTCCGTAATAAACGGTCCTGTCCCAGTTGAGACAATACTTTCCCAATGTTACGCCGGAGAAAGTGGATTGTGTAATGGCGGCGCGGCGCGAGGCAGGGGCGGCGGCGGGTGCCATATAAAACGGCCAAGGTCAGCGTCCCTTCAACATTGAAAACTGTAGGCTTAGCACAGGATTAGTGCGACAATAGGTCGCCGCGAGATAGACTATCCATCTCTCTTTTATTGATATAGTTAGTAAAAGATAGAATATCTATACTGACATACCAATAATGTGCTAAGCGTACTGCAAACGACGTTTCGTCTTTAGCCAACTACCGCGAACTTCGAATTTGGGTGAATATCTGAGCGTTACAACCGCCTAATTTTGGTAGCATCATTTTTGCCGAAGTTTCTAAACGTCTTAATGTTATACTTCGTCAATTGTATAAGGTACCGTGCCTCCTTCGAATGACAAAGTAGCACATTGTAACTAAAATAAACTTCAGGAAAAATGATGCCACCAAAATTAGGTGGTTGAAAAGCTCAGATATTCACACATTTCATAAATTTCGGGGATTTGTCTCTGTCACTCCAACGAAGGTGTCAAAGTCAAATGATTATTTATTCAAATTGGAATAGCAACAAGTTCTATCGACTCAATAATGTTTGAGGACGGACAGAAAGCAGTGTTTTTAACTACTTAGGTTCCAAGGTGCATAGCTCAGGTGCCAATCGCTAAAGTGAAAGAAATGATCGCTTAATCGCACTAATAAGATAGTGTCGGAGAGAGAAAACTACGATACGCCACTAGGAGTTAGCGATTGGCTACTTGGCTACGCACTCAGTACTTAGTCATACCATGACTTTGCAAGTATCGCTAATGTTAGGTTTCACTCGAAACGTAAAGCAGGCCATCGTGCTCGCTCTAATATGTCAGTACGAGCATGATAGAATGCATTACGTGTCGAGTCAAACCTAAAGTATCCTTTACTTTCCCTCACGGTACGGCTCCTCCTGAGGCCTGGTGACGTCACTTACTTCAACCGAATTTTGATTTTGACACTATATCTATAAAGTCAAAACGTTATGTAATATATATTTGACGTAGGGCCTCACGAGGATAAGTAACCGGTACCGAAGTCGTTCTTTGTGTGACGACATGACATTCGCACATCAAGTTTTTCACTGTCTCCTCTTCGTCATACCTATGACCTTACATAATTGACTAAATTCCCAATACACGTGTCGTAAACAGACTATTATGCGTCCGTGTGTAATAGAAACCACACTGACCTCAAGCAGATGCAAATATTTGATCGTAATGTTATGTAATGAGGATGTCCTTATGTATGTGCAACCTAATTGCATACGTTGTTTATCATATTTATGGGTTTACGATATCAACAAATTAGTAGAAATGAGTATTTTCCTGCGACCATTATATAAACGTGAACGTCTAACGCATTTTTTTTCTTAACACCGCGTACCTGAACTTTTACTTTTAGGGAAAATCAGTTAGCGTCAGATTAAAAAAAGATTGGTTGCAGTCAGGTTTGTAACGGCAAATAACTAATAAATTAAAAAAAAACTTGTTTATTGTTAATTGAATAATCTATAATTGATGTTATAATATAAAAACTAGTTTTTTGCTCTGTGCGCGAGGCCCAAGGGCCTCGCGGGCCTCTCTTTTTGTCGACTGGACGAGTGGAGGACTCGAGATTTATTTTTTATTTTCTTTAATTTTTTTATTATTGTTTTTGTATTAATTTTAACTTTTGTCGCAGTAATAGGGCTTGTGAGCTGGACTCCTGCAGCTCGGCCTTCGGCGTCGCGAGCTGTCACGCCTCTGAGGGACGCTTCGGGCCTTCGGCCCTACGCGGAGCTCGGCCTTCGGCCTTCGCAGATTGTCGAAACGAATCGTCGGGCCTGCGGCCCTCCGATTCGTTTTCATGTTACACTTTTTCATTGAGTAGCATGGATGCGTTGGACTCCTGCAGCTCGGCCTTCGGCCTCGCGAGCTGGCGCGCCTGTGTTGGACGCTTCGGGCCTTCGGCCCTACGCGGAGCTCGGCCTTCGGCCTTCGCAGATTGACGAAACGAATCGTCGGGCCTACGGCCCTCCGATTCGTTTTCATGTTACACTTTTTCATTGAGTAGCATGGATGCGTTGGACTCCTGCAGCTCGGCCTTCGGCCTCGCGAGCTGGCGCGCCTGTGTTGGACGCTTCGGGCCTTCGGCCCTACGCGGAACTCGGCCTTCGGCCTTCGCAGATTGTCGAAACGAATCGTCGGGCCTGCGGCCCTCCGATTCGTTTTCATGTTACAATTTTTCATTGAGTAGCATGGATGCGTTGGACTCCTGCAGCTCGGCCTTCGGCCTCGCGAGCTTTCGCACCTCTGAGGGACGCTTCGGGCCTTCGGCCCTACGCGGAGCTCGGCCTTCGGCCTTCGCAGGTTATCGAAACGAATCGTCGGGCCTACGGCCCTCCGATTCGTTTACATGTTACACTTTTTCATTGAGTAGCATGGATGCGTTGGACTCTGGCAGCTCGGCCTTCGGCCTCGCGAGTAGGCGCGCCTATGTTGGACGCTTCGGGCCTTCGGCCCTACGCGGAGCTCGGCCTTCGGCCTTCGCAGCTACGAAGCTTCGCCTTCGGGCCTTCGGCCCTCAGGCTCAGCTTATATAGTTACTCAGATTTTATTATAGGTAGAAAAGCTTTATTTTCTCGCAGCTCGGCCTCCGGCCTCGCAGGCTACCGCGCCTCTATGGGACGCTCCGGGCCT
Organism: Thaumatotibia leucotreta; assembly: GCA_025490895.1. Classification (NCBI taxonomy): domain Eukaryota; kingdom Metazoa; phylum Arthropoda; class Insecta; order Lepidoptera; family Tortricidae; genus Thaumatotibia; species Thaumatotibia leucotreta. The sequence continues at coordinate 2,965 of JALPQI010009993.1, read as the reverse complement.
TCGGCCCTACGCGGAGCTCGGCCTACGGCCTTCGCTGGAGTTCGAAGCGAACCGTCGGGCCTGCGGCCCTCCGGTTCGCTTATTAAGACAGTTAGGAAGGGCAGTTTCACCGCGTGGGCTCGCCCGTCGGGCCTTCGGCCCTCGGGCTCGCGCGGAGAGCACCTCGATCGTGACGCTCCGGGCCTTCGGCCCTACGCGGAGCTCGGCCTACGGCCTTCGCGGGCTTGACGCCTCGCCATCGGGCCTTCGGCCCTCAGGCTCGGCTTATTAAGATACTGGGGTTGTTGAACGCTTGGTAGCTCGATTTGCTCGGAGCTCGGCCTTCGGCCTCGCTTTAAATTACTTGGAGGTGACGCGCTTGGGCCCTCGTGGTGAAGCTCCGGGCCTTCGGCCCTCCGCGAGGTCGGCTTTCGGCCTCCCACCCTGAAGCTCGCCCTACGGGCTCGCTTAACATAGATTTATATTGGTTCTGGTAATGTTCCGGCCCTCCTGCAGCGAGGCCTTCGGCCTCGCCCAAAATTACTGGGGTTCGGGACCCCCTCGGGCCCCGGGAGTGAAGCTCCGGGCCTTCGGCCCTCCGCGGGGTCGGCCTTCGGCCTCCCGGCCTGAAGCTCGCCCTTCGGGCTCGCTTAACTTACTTGGGATTTTGACTTTTTGTTCGGGGTCACCGCCATCTTGGATTTTTTTTTTAAATTTTTTTCAGATTATTATTCCTGGGCCCAAATAATGCCCGCATGCCAAATTTCAGCGCGATCGGACCATTATTTCGAAAAATCCATACAAAATTTTTTTTGTGCAAAAAATCTGAAAAAATTTTTTTCGGAATCTGGAGAGCCCAAAAGTCACGCACAGCGATTTCCAGCTCGATCGGATGAAAAAAAATTTTTCGAAAAAAAAAAAAAATTTTTTTTGCAAAAATTTTTTGTACACCTGACAGCTCTCGGAGTCCTCTATGACATTTGGTCGAGCACCCCCCACCTATATCCCCCCGTTTAAGAGTTCCCATACAAACTTTGACAGGCCCTACGGCGGCCATCTTGGATCCGAGAATCACAAAAACACTTTTTCTTTAATTGAGGTCCCTCAGAGATTCTACCACAAAAAAATCCGGCTCAAAGGACCATTTTGAAATTTGAGTGCAAATTTTTTTTTTTTTTTTGGAAAAATTTTTGCGGCTTTAAAAACTGTCAACAGTTCCCTATGACATTTGGTCGAGCACCCTCCACCTAGGTCTCACCGTTTAGCCAGGCCGTCAAACATTTTTTGACCAGGAAGCAAATCCTGAAATGTCAGATTTTTCTGGTATACACCTCTTTGCCCTCTATACGACGACATCAAAATCTATACTCCACCAGACGTCCTTCTGGGAGAACAACCCCATATACATGAAATGAGTGGTAATGCAGCTATAATAATATTAATGCAAGTTAATCGAGCTTGCCGGCGATTAATTAAGGCGATTTGTGTAAGAAATTCCCATTATGTTTATTTGCTTATTTGGAATGTGTCCCATTTATGTTTATATTTTATATTTATTCAATGTTGTAAGCTAATTGTATACAAGTCGTTTAAAGTCTGCTAACTGGAAATGCCATACCTCTTACATTTGCCATTATACCGCAAAGAAATATGTACATATAGCCTTACTGCTTAGTAAAGATGAAAAAGTGTTATCTCTAAACATCTTAAACAAGTTGTAGGTATATTGTTTGTGCACAAGTTACAAAGATTATTTCATGGACAACTTGTACCCACTTGCAAATTATTTGCAACATTGTATCTTGCAATATTTGAAACGAGATTGGTTAGTATTAAGATCTTGCTGAACTTTCAGTCCAATCATGATTAAGTTTTTATACTTTCTAACCTCAAAATGCACATTTTCCAGCGTAAAAAAACTATATTCGTGCTATCCTTTAGGTTATCGCCAATTTTTTTTAGCTATATTGTTTTGTTTACGAAGCTGAATTACTGTTAACCTTTTCGACGCCATGTCAAATACCAGGTCACCCAGACGCCACGTCAACAAAATGTCAAAACTGAAATTGAATTTTACTCACATGCATGTAGGTCTAGGTATATTGATCTGTGGTCTAAGACTTATATATCGGTTTTTGGTGTTGAACTTGCAGAGCTATATCAGTCGTTGGCGTCTAAAATGTTAACTGGGTCAAAATCGCTATACCTCATGACTTGTACCGCGACATTGTCATCACCGCGGTCCGGTCTCTTGGGTAACGCTCCGTAATCGCACCCGAGTCGCAGGTGTGGATACAGAATACATTGCACATCATCATCATCATCGCCAGCCGAATTAGGCCTCCCCCAAACATTGCCACAATGACCGGTGCTGCGCCACCCGCATCCAGCGGACTCCTGCTACCTACCAGGTCATCACTCATCATCACCTTGTGGGGGCCTACCCACGCTGTGCCATCCGGTACGTGGCCGCCACGAGAGAACCTATACACATACACACACACTGCACACTGAATACAAAATATAAAAATGTGTCATCATCATCATTATCATTATAAAGCCTTTGAGCGCCCACTGCTTAGCATAGGCCTCTCTTCGCGTACGCCATTCGTCCCGATCTTGTTCCGGGCCCCAGTATTTTTTCTTATTTAATAAAAAAAAATACAATACTACCATAGATTATAAATATGTGTATATAAATACGTTCAGTTAATTGTTAATTTGAAAAAGGTTTTAGTAGCATATTGGATTTGTAATAACGTTTCTCAGCTAGCCATGTATTGTCATCAGAACTCGAATCCTATGCAAAATTTCATCCAATCGAAGACCATGAAAAGGGTCAAATTAAAATTCGAAGATTTTTTACATACACTTTTAGGGACACCCAATTAGCTTCGTAACATCAATCAAGTACTAAAATTGAATAAAAAATCGGTTTTATTGTTAATTTTACAAACTATGAGCGATATTATAATATGAAAACGCT
>JALPQI010009992.1:0-41226 GCA_025490895.1 Thaumatotibia leucotreta | reverse complement strand
TGCGTTAGAGAGGCAAACAGCGAACTTGTTAATTGTAACTTTATAAAACGCGACCCTGGTTCGAACTTGGCACTAAAATTCATCACAACGAAAAATAATGTATTAATTTTATGATATATTGATTACAACAGTTCAGTTGAAACCATCCGAACCCTATCACTCACTCAGAGATTTTTTTAATGGGACACGTGCAATGTGCTCAATAAAAACACTTAAATAGGCAGATATCAAACCACTAGGCTTAGCACATGATTGGTGCGACGGTAAGAAAGTTAGTGTGTCTCAAACTTCCCGTCTTTATTAATTATATGAATAAAAAGAGGGACGGTTTATCTGGCGGCAACACACTGTCGCGCCAATCATGTGCTAAACCTACTGTGGCAGTTAAACCACTGTTACCAGTATTACAAACATTCGGATCACAAAATCATAGATAACACACAGTTTATCTGAAAGCTTTGATGATCCATACGATAAATATAATGGCCACAATACTAGCGATGATGATGATGATGAGCATTTTTTTCCGGTAGCTGCGTTGATGCTGCTCGGCTTTGGCCAGCTCGTCAACACCAGCTTCGACATTGGCACTGGCATCTTCTATATGTTCCTCGAGCGTATCTGGATAAAAGGTCCATGTTAGTTTTATGCATTAACGTGCCATCTTCTGTCTTGTCATAGCTCTGTCAAATAAGTACAGATGTAGTGCAATAGTAGATTGTGTCACAAGTGATCAAAATGGTATATTTCCGGCGTGGGCGTATATTGAATCCTGAATGGAGCGACGGATTCCACAATTGAATAGGGAGGATAAAGGATAATGAAGGATTCAAACGTTAACGCCCAAGACGAAATAATTTTGATACCGTGTGACACATACTGCTTTTCACACCACCTATGAGAAAAATAAAAGATATATCACATACTTAATATTTATGCAAATAATCGATTCTGAAGAAATTTTTATCAATTATGAACGTACTGTTTATTTTCATATTTCATTGTAATTTTTTAGGCTGGCAATAGAAAATCCTTGAACAGAAAAGTGCCACTTTGATCCCTCCTAGCAGGGATGAAAAGACCCGTATTCGAATAGGTGGTGTGAAAAATCCTTTTCCATCCTTCGGCTTTTCACGGAAACTATACCGAAAAACCGAATTCATATTGCTGTCACAATGAACTTCAGTATCCAATACTAAAGCTAATTGAGACAGGGGGATTAAATCAGATATTTCGGTGAAAACACAAAGCAAAAAGATTTTGCACTACATATGTAGATAGGAGTACTCTAAAAACTAACCACTTGTTAGCTAGAGGGCTAAATTTTATAATGTAACATATGATTAATAGCATTTATCGATCGTCAGCTAAGAGTGCAAACCAGCGAAACATAACACGGCCTAAAGAACTGTCAAAATGTCCACTAAATTTGTAAATTGGCAAACATATCGTCGACATATTTGTGGAGCTGATTTGGTATTACTGCTAAACCTGTCGTCATTATAGTTGACGCTCAGAAAAGTACTTACCCACAGTTTGACCCTGCTGTTGGACTAGGCTGGCTAAGTTCTGCATAATCTGGTTAACATCTAGCACATCAGCTTCTATCTTGTGGATGTACTGCTCTCTCTCTAACAGCATGTTCGTCTCGAATTGTACGAGGCGCGCCTGTAATGATAATTAATTTTCATAAATAAAATTTAAGGTAAACAAACATACATACGAATCTACAAACGCACACGAACACCTATTACTAAAGTTTCTCCTGTATCAATGAGCAGTAATTGTATTCCCCCTGCGTCATAAAAAATACTGAGTTATTCCCATCTTTTAAGATGAAGACGAAATATCAAAACCATCGCTTGTATTGTCCGTTTAACCTCCAGTCGAGTGTTCCTTATAATGGACGACGGTACCTTATTGCCGGGTGATCAATACAAATGGGTCAGTAAGAAAAAATCTAAAACTACAACAGATAGAAAAATTGGTTCCTACGAACCATGGTGTCGATTTTTAGAGACATCTCTTATAGCACAACTCGGACAGTGACGAGAAAATGTATGAAACAAATGCGTGGGTATTCGCAGTCTAAGCTCATGTAGGCGCGTGCACGTACAGTCAAAGACAAAATAAAGTGTACACAAAAATTTTCAAAAGTATGTCCCAGTGCACTGTAAATAAATAAATAAATAAATATCTTGGGACATCTTACACAAATCAACCTAGTCCCACGGTAAGCTCAATTAAAGCTTGTGATGTGGGTACTAGGCGACGATATATATAATAGATAGATACTTAAAGATACTTAAATACATAGGTAGACAGCCATGACCAAGGAACAAATATCTGTGATAAATAAATACACAAATAATGCCCTCGCCGGGATTCGAACCCGGAACCTCCAGTTTCGTAGGTAGGGTCACTACCAACTAGGCTACAGAGGCTGTCTAAACTGTAATTCTGTGTAATAAGATCGTCGTAACATATTTATGAGCGGATTCTTTTGATACTCATTTTTGTATTTGACTCTACTTAAACTGGGCGAGTACCAATGCCGTGCTTGTGCGAGTACCGTGTGAGTTAGTTAACCCATTCGCGGCCAAGCATCTGCGAACGAACGCGTACCGCCAGGCCCCCATACAATGGATTTTTCGATAAAAGTGTTGACGAGACTTGTGCGTCATGGGCCTGGCTCGACCTGTAAATAAACCGCCGCTTTCGGCAGGGGTACAAAGGGTGGGTTCATGCATCATGTTTACGTAACCACGTCTTTTTACAAGCGATATAATATATTTTTTTTTATATAAATTAATAAAAACCTACATACTTAAATTAAATGAAAATGACTATAGTTTCGAAATTCCTGAGCTACAGTAAATAACATGCCAGGCTAACTTAGCGATCCCCAGAGCGGAGGGGCTTTTACAGTACGTAGGATGCCCTGAAAATTTCGGGAATTTAATACTTAGGAACGTATATTTGACATGTTTTATACCTCTTTCTTACAAGCATAGTCTCATTATTCGAAAACACTGGCCACTTAGAAAAAAAAAACAATGTCCGATTTTCAATTGTTTTTTAAAGTCGTTGAGTCGCTGGTGAAAATGGAGCTGTCCCGCGAAAGTTTTAGAGCAATGATTTATTATGACTTTAAAAGTGGATTAACACAACAACAATGTGGAGACCGATTAATTATTGCTTTTAGTAGTGAAGCACCTTCAAAGACGACCATATACAGGTGGTATTCGGAATTCCAACGTGGCCGTGTGTCTCTTGCGGATGACGTACGTGAGGGTCGACCGAAAACGGCCGTTACCGATCAAAACATCGATGTTGTTCGCCAACTGATAAAGGAAGATAGGCATGTTACATATCGGGAGATTCAGGAGACTTTAGGCATTGGAATGAGTCAGGTACAAGTTATTTTACAACAAGAGTTGGGCGTGCGGAAGTTATTTTCCCGGTGGATTCCTCACTTGTTATCTGACGACCAGAAAACGGTACGTGTCAATTGGTGCCGCAAAACTTTAAAAAGATTTAATGGAGGAAGCTCAAATGCCGTTTTTAGTATTGTGTCAGGTGACGAATCATGGATTTACGCATATGAGCCTGAATCGAAAAACCAATCTCGAGTTTGGGTTTACGAAGACGAACCGAAGCCGACAAAAGTTGTTCGTTCTCGCAGCACGATCAAAAAAATGGTAGCCACGTTTGTCTCCAAATCGGGTCACGTGGCGACTATCGCTCTTGAAGATCGAAGAACTGTCAATGCCGATTGGTATATAGGCGTTTGTTTACCGATTGTTTTTGCTGAACTGCGAAAAACTAACCCTAACCGCCGTATTATACTACACCATGATAATGCCAGCCCTCACACCGCTCAGAAAACAGACGACTATCTGAAGGGCGAAAACGTCGAATTACTGGACCATCCTCCGTACAGCCCCGACCTAAGTCCCAACGATTTTTTTACTTTCCCGAAAATAAAGAATCGGTTGCGTGGTCAGCGTTTTCAGACCGCGGAAGAAGCAGTCGACGCTTATAAAATGGCCATTTTGTCAACCCCCACTTCAGACTTCAATAACTGTTTTAAAAACTGGTTTCAGAGAATGAAAAAGTGTATTAAACACAAAGGAGAATACTTTGAAAAACAATAAAAGTACTTTTATTTCATTAAAATGCGTATTTTTTCCGATTCCCGAAACTTTCAGGGCAATCTACGTACCTGTGCTTGCTGGTTATCCAGCAAAGCTGATTCCTCGTCGTCGGCGATGGCCTGCCGCTCCAGCGCCGATGGGTCGTTGCGGTTGCGAGCTTGCTTCGGCATATGGGCCGCCATCTTCTCCGATACTTGCTGTAAAATAACTTGTTATTATTAGTACTAGTTATTGATTAGTCGCTTCACATTAAATTAGCTTTATTGCGAGATTTCCGCGCAAAGCATTTCGGCTAATGTGAGTGGTCTTTGTTGTAGTCAAATTAACATAATGCGGTTGGTGTGTTTTAAATAACTTCAAACGACGGCTTCCGTCGCTCAGTTGGTTGCCTCTTGCTTGCGAAGTTTGAGATCCCGGATTCGAATCCTGGGTGTGGGCATCTCTTTATAGATTTATCCCAAAATTAGTATTCTTCTTTATTGTTTTTGTCGTTATCTATTATGTACCCGATCATTGCTAAGTACCTACTACTAGCAACATAAACTTTAATTTTACTAAACTTTATGTCAATTTCACCCATGTTATCTATTTACCTATTTCCAGACATTCTAAATTTACATATCCTATTGTGATATGTAAAAGTAAACCTAATTACAACGCCATAAGGTCAACCTTAAGAATTTTGCTCTTAGTTCAACTATTAGATACATTCGAGCCCTTGTTCATTTACCAGTTACAAGTACCTAAGTTTACAGTTCACATTATATTTACAAACTAGCGACCCGCCCCGGCTTCGTACGGGTACTATACCTACATATAAACCTTCCTCTTGAATTACTCTACCTATTAAAAAAAATCTCATCAAAATCCGTTGCGTAGTATGAAAGATTTAAGCGTACAAAGGGACATAGGGACAGAAAAAGTGACTTTATTTTATACTAAGTAGTGATACGAGTAGGTAATATAACGTCATTGTACTGAGTCATGTCACCTTCTGCACGGAAGAGTATTTCGCAAGCGCATCACTAAAAGCCTGCGTGAGCCGCTCCACTTGCAGCTTCTGAGCTTTGTCGCCGCGCCGTGCTACTACACCAAGCCTCTGGATGTCGCGCGCCGTAGCCGACACTGACGCGTTTACCGTCTGTTGAGTGTCGTGACTGCAAACAAATTTATCATTGTATACATTTATGCCAGGGTTTGAGTGTGGGTTAGGACTCTCCGAATACCTTTATTACCTTTTTCTTTCTCCTACCTTTTCTAACTCGAGAATATACTATTAACGCCAGTATTACAAGAATGGCTTTGATAGTATATTCTCAATCTCATGTAATGTAGGGGAAGTACGTCCAAAATGACACATAGTTTTGTTTTTGTGTCATAACGTTTTTCCTGGTATTTAACAGCACTGCCATAGTTTATATCAATAATATTTGGTCCTTCAGTTATCGAAACACATACACACTTCTATCAAAATATCAACCAAAAAAATATTAAAAAATAATTAGCGGAGACTAGTCAAAATTCATTTTGTCCATATGCATCGGACAAAATGACATATTGCTAATGGACTAAATGACACATTACAAAATTATTGCTATAATTCGCAAATGAAACATCTATTTCTTATTGGATTGCTGCTGCAGTTTCTTCAGCGCTGTAGGAAACACTAGGAAAATCGTCTTTATCATTAATATCTTCGAACAAGTTCAGTGTCCTTGCATTCTTATTTTACCGGGAGCTCTCCCGGTAAAATAAGGAGGATTTTTGTAGTTCATCAAACATTTGAGGAGCATAAGCCAACACTAAGTATGCCACACACCCTATGTTATTTTGTCCAATTTTATGTAGGGTAAAAGCACCAATAGATGACTGCCACCCAGAAGTTGACTGATAGGTCTAAAAATGTAAATAATTAAATCAGGAATAATTTTACACGCCTGGGAGTATTTTTCTCACACGCGGCAGCACTATATCGAGTGTCGCATGCGAATTCCCAGACAATTAAGCCACGCACGAGGCAATGAGCGGTCGTCGAGTTTGCGCTTCGCGCCAGAATTGCGTTTTATATGGGATCCTTATTAAGAAAAGCCCTCAAAAATTTAAGCTTTTAATTACGTAAAAAATCGAATATGGCTTTTATTTCCTGGATTCACTTCAGTATAGATTTTAGACTAATATCTCTATTGTGTATATATAAAGAATAGTTTTTGTTTTATTTATTTTATGAGATATTTGCTGGTCAAGTTATGGTTCCAATATTGTGTGTTCGGGCCAAAAGATGAACAACGGTCAACTTTTGGGCAAAGGCTCGAATTTTCAAATGCTTGTGTAAATTATAATAAAATAGCTAGATGTAATATTTATATATTAAATTACAATCAGTTTTTTAGTTGATTTTTAGACCAAAAGATGAACGACCCTTTCTTCATGTAACACGTTTTAAAGTAATTTACTTTTGTATGGAAACGGGATTGTTCAACTCAAGAATCGCTGTCCAAAACGTGAACCAGGAAAATTTACTGGTTCATCTTTTGGGTTGGATTCCAATAAATGAATTCGAATCAGTTTAGTTCGTTCATTTCGTTGATGCGGTCTCCAAAACATGAACCAACTGATTTTATTGTACGGTTGAATTTGGGAAAAATTAAATTTTTGTTCTTAGAGATCAGATTGTTACACAATGTACACTGTGTTTATGTTTCATTAAAAGAAGGTTCTTAAGGTTAAATACAATGAATTTATCTAAGAAATCAACGTTTTTGCTATGCTCTATTCATCTATTGGAGTTTTGGCGTTCATATATTGGTCTCGCTATATTGCAATTATGCTGGTTCATCTATTGGGGTAAAATTGTTCAGTGATAGGGCACTTTGTTCAACTATTGGTGAATTTGGGTCCTTTTTTAATATAATATTTTTTATAAAATTACTGAAATTTTGTACGAGGCACGAAAATAACTTATTCTAAACTCAATTAAATGCGGAACCATATAAAAAAATAAAAATTGATGAATATGAGTTACATCATATAGAAAAAAATATTTAAAGTTGGGAAAGTTGCTTAACTGTTCATCTATTGGTGATTTTACCCTATGTCGTTTTGTCCGTATATCAATTTAAAAAAATAAAAATTTAAAATAAATATGTAAAGGCTTCTTTTTCTAACAGCAAGTTGTGCAATCTAAAGATAAATGATTGCGGCATGAAAAAAATGGTACATCGAAGGGTACAACACCAAAAAAGATAACATTTGATCAAAAACTTTATAGGCAAGAAAAAAAGTCACAACGCGTGAATACTTATTTTCCGTCATGCCAACGGCACTAATTAAGTAGATGCGTCCAAAAGTTGCCAGACCATAGGAAACCGTTATAGCTGCATAGTGTCACTGTCAGTTTCGTTTTAAAGTGCGCCAAATTCAAAATAACCCGCATGTGTCGTTTTGTACGTATGTGTCATTTTGGACGTATTTCCCCTAATGGTCGAGGATGTGTTGGCCGTGTGGTGACGGCACTAAGAATACATTTGTCACCACCCCAACTCTTCCTGCGGGTGTCGTAATAGTCGACTAAGGGGTTCAAGTGTCACTTACCAGTATTTGATAAAAGATTGATGATGGGCAGCAGCGTCATCATAGTGGACACATTACTGCGATCGCCAATCCGCTTGCCTAGCGTGGTGATTATGGGCATTTACCTCCTAATGCGTCTATACGCATAGTTAATAGGAGAGGCCGACGTCTAGCAGTGGACTATCATAGGCTGATGATGTGATGATGTGAAGTGGTTGAAGATGAGGAAAACTCATGGATTGTTGTTTTATAACATGTATAAAGTGTATTATGCTCACATTTTATCCCTAAGTTGCAGATTGTCATTCGGCCCTCCAATTTGTTTCATCATCTTCTCCAGTGACCGCAAACCGGTATTGATGCTGTTGACATTGTCAGCGATGCCTTCCCTGAGATTGTACAACTCTGTTGGGCTGAAGTCAGCAAAGCCAACTGTTGGCGGTGCGGCGATCGCGCCATAGTCTCGACTCGATCCGCTTATAGGCTCACGTTCTGCCATGATCTGTGAAAGTGAAGAATAACTAACTATAATAGCGAAAGGAACACAGTAAACTAGAGGTATGAAAGTAGGTCGGAATTTCATTGGTGATTTTCATTGGTCGGTCAGAGCCCTTGGTGAGAAAATAGTTTTGTGTACTATGTTGGAGGAAAATGTAGCCCCTCTATCTGTTAGCAAGTGAAGTAGTGAGTGTTGTGAGCAAGAGAGAGTGCAATGAAGCCCTTCCCGCGTCGCTGTGATAACACTGTCTGTGAATAGTTAAAGTTCAACCAGAGATAAAGATTTTGATGAATCAAGACATATCGAACAATTTATTATACCCCTACGTAAATTACGTGATTGACATTTTTATTGTATATGTCTAATTATGATGTGTAAGTCGTATGTTCAATTATTGTATTTAACTTGTTTATGGGTAATTCTAAAAAACAAATAATTCATTAATAAGGGTTCCTAGTTTACAAGGGAACCCTAAACCTAAAACCTATGTAACAGACTAAAATCTAAGATTTTTTTGCAATGGACGAATATACTTATTAGAATATCTAGTCATTGACAAGAGTTGAGGTTTTACGTGGTTTTACTTTACTAATCCCACAGTTTGTATCATGTCAATTCGCCAGAGGCAGTGGATTACAGTTCTTTTCTGTATATTAATAATGTACCTATATTGGATTTGATATTTTTTCTAATTGTTTTACAATATATATTACAAACATTGTTCTTACATGTTTGTAATTATAATAAAAATGCCTTTAGTTAATTAAGTGATTTGACTAGCACAAAATGTGTTTGTATAAAATGGCAGGGTATTACTGAAATAAATTAGATATACATACATGGGAGAAGTCAAATTTACAAGGAAAATATAACCATGATGATACTATGATATGACTAATCAGTATGTACTGTTATCAGTACTTTATAATGTTGAGTGAAATATTAAACAATTAACAGCAATTTATTGATGAAAAATTGTGCTAACAATATAATAATTTAAGCAGCAATTTAAAAGAAAATTATAGTTTACCAAGAAATATTACAGCAAGGTTGGTCTTTAATATTATTCTTGAATCACTCTCTGAAATATATGTAATGTATACTAGTAATTATATTGCTATACCGAGAAATGATAGGAAATTTGATATCGACATAACAGTAAAAAAGAGTTATATTTGTTATTTATATTAATAAAAAATTTATCAATTGGAATCCTACCTAGCCCACTTGGGAACCATGTTAAAGTTAGGCTATGAAGTACATTTTTTATTAGAAATCTCTAACTAGTTATCACTGTGATGAGTGTACCTATGACTTCTGAATGATAAAAACAATATTTTATAGTAATAAAATGCATGCTGCATGTTATACACTTACCTTAACAGTCATGGTATCACAGTTACACCAATAAACTATACAATTATTTATATTGTAATATTCAAATGCCAAATCTGTCTATCTGCAAAAGGCATTTTCAAGTTCACTACTATATGTGCAATAGCAAATTATGATTATGTGCAACGTCATTAAATAGTGTCCTATTTAAAAAGATCATTAGTCAAAACTGGATACTGATTGCTAAATTTGTTGGCACAGCAGTGCTGATTTCCAATTTATGAGAGTGCGTAGATTGCCTCGCCTTAGAAATCGGGACATGTAATAAGTAACACTAAACATCTACTAATAGTTACCAAAATAATTAGATTATTACTTACTGAAGAACACAATGTTTACAAGATTAACACTGACAATTTGTTATTATTGTCACAACTTGTAGATGACTCACTGTTGCGTATATACAAAAAATACCCAAGCAAATGATACGGGAAGTTAACAATAAGTCATAAAATATGATACGTTGATTTTTACCAGATTATTCACATCACATGTAAGTATTTAAAGTGGCAAAGCGGTTTGTTGAATAATAAGTGATTACATACCTGGCTCTAACTTAAACTATTTGGCCTATTAAAATTCTGGTTTTATACGTGTTTTAAAGATTTTCGGAACTAGATCGAAGTCATAACTGTCAGAAATGACAACGACAGCTTTCAGCTGTGTATTTCCACAGACATAGTATGGCTAAGGAATACAGAATAAATTAAAAATGCTACTTAATTTAAAAACGGTACAATATCATTTTTTATGATAATATTTGGCTTTTATATCAAGTCACTCACTGCCTGTTGATTTGTCGTTAATCATTATCAATCATTGTTGATCTATTCCGCGCCTATAACTTCTCCTAGCGACATCTATAGAGATTGTAGGTGAGTGTAGTAACCACTATGTACACAAAGATGGCGCAAGTGGAACAAAAGTAATCCTGAAGGTTTATGATAAAATGATGGTCCCGCATGGATGTAGTTGGAGTGTAGTTGGTTTGTGTTTAATTGTTTGTCGTTGTTATCGTCAAGTTCTAGTAATGTCCTATTTCCTAACTAGTGCGGAAAAGTAAAATATGTGTCCACACACTTGTGTCGTAATGTACTTATTTTAACTCGGGTGATTGTCGCCCTCGTTTCACTCGGGCACCAACTTTCACACTCGTAGAAAAAAAAATTGTTTGCACTTGTATCGAAATGTACTATTTTAAAATAGGTAATTAGGACGAGTAACGGACGCTGACATGTAAAAAGCTAAAATTCTCTATAGGTAAAGTGAATGGCCAGCACCTACAGTACAATGGTAAGGTACCCGTCTCTTCTATTGCATGAAAAAGTTTGGTCAACCGAGAAGTGCAGTAGCAGTAGATAAGAAAACAAATATTTTTTGAACGGTATTTTTTTTTTTAATTTCCTTAAAGTCGGAATGAGTAGAGTGCTTACCACGGCGAAAGAAACGAACCCATTTAATCCTCGAACCTTTCGCGCTCTCCCTACGGCCGAGCGCAAAAATATCTCAGGTTAAATGGGTTCCTTTCCCCCTTGGTTAACAATCTACTATAGGTATCATGCATATCGGGAGTAATAAAGAGTTCTTGAATCACTCAGTTTTCATTAATAAAATTAAAATAGAAGAACCGACTAGTGCTCGACGCTGCATTGGTGCGGCTGCGACTGGATGAGTGGATGCGGGAGACCCAAGATCGAGCTCAAAAACGTGTTAGAGGAGAGTCGGAAGTCAAGTCATACGGAACACTATTTATTACGGAGATCATTGCTACGTTCCAAAATCTACTCTGTTCACAAAACCAGTCTGTCGAAAGTCAGTGAGAGTATACCTACAGTCAAGTGCAAAAATATGTATCGAAATATTCCTTTTACTAATATGTTACGACATATTTTAAAGATAAACTAGATAAAGTCTTAATTGCGTAAACTTACGTTTAATTATATCCTGACGTTTAGAGCATGACGTTACACCCGTGGTCGCAGGCAGACTCCTTGCCTGCGACCCGTTTGTCTTTAAAATATGAGTGATAATCGTGAAAGTTTAAATCAATATATTACGACATTCTTGTTGCACTGAATTAAAGAGCACTGGGACATATTTTTGAGCATTTTTATATATATTATCTTATTTTGACTTTGACAATTCTCAAAAAGTTTGTACCAAGTTTGTACATTTGGAATATTTGGATCACGTCTTTCATATTGATAAAAATCAGTAGGTTGGTCGAATTATATGGACGTTTGAATTGAAGTTTCATTTTTTGTTACCAGATTCCTATAAATTTTTGGTAAAAATAAAAATGAATGTTTCATACGAACATTTTGGGATATTTTGGGAAATGATCTAGTTCAGCATCATTGACTCTATCAGCCTACCAATGATCCAAACGTACGAACTTTATGAGAAATGGTCACCTACCTAGTATATTGTGGGGTACAGTTACTTATCAGTTGTGACTGGTATGATTAATAGTTTCCTAATATTCGACGGTAGAAAGGCTAATTGACTTAACCGACATTTTATGAACTTTACAGGAGAGCCGATTATAGTACATTATGATACAAGTGTGCTAAGTTGATCATTATACTCGAGGCGGTATTGTGCGCGCGAGCTGCAAGCGAGCGCGCATAAGATAGCAGAGAGTATAATGATCAATGCACACGAGTTTCATACGACGTTTTTCAACACACTTGCGAGGAATAACCGACTTTTATTAACACTTTTACTAACCTTTGTTGCTAGGTAATTACTACTTACTTAGGTACTATCCCAAAGTTACGTTTAACCTTTTTTTTTATTCTTGTTCATTACTTGAAGTTCACAATTCACATAAAAGTAATAAATAACAGTAAACACAACAAAATAAACGCATCAAACATTTGAGATTCACTCCTCTTATACTAATAATAACAAATACAATTTTGGTAACTTTAAAACGGCGCTCGCATACCTAAGGAATTTTTAAACGCGCGCGTAAGGCAGCAATCCTATCGATAAACAGCCAATATAAAAAAAAAATGCCAATCAACCAAACGATTTTTATAAAATTCATAAAATAACAATACGATAACTTTACATTTAATACAATAACTTGATAATTTGGATGCACAATTTAAATTATTTATTTATTTACGAAAATTTATAGTATTTTGAAGTAATATTCTGGATTCCGCTATTTCTGCCACATGTCAAGTGTTTGGTCAATTTAAAAAATAAACATAACCTGGCTAAATTCGAATGCTTCATCTACATGACATAATACTTGCAAATGTTTGCAAACATACTTGGTCGGGTTATGATATTACCGCACAAGAACAATAACGTAATGAAAAAGCACGCGTGTTTAATATCTTGGATTATGAGCCTAATAGCGGTACAATAATACCTACGTTACGAGCAAGTGTGTTGAAAAAGTTTTATTTTTTAGAAAATTCGCTTCAAAAAAAGTAACAGGTATATTGTAACGCAACTGCCATCAAATATTCAAGATATAAAGGCGCATACTTTGGTTCCTACCTTGATAAAATTAGTTTATTATGTCTCGAAATAAAGGTCGCTTAAGACAAATCTGCTAAAAATGAGAGAAAGGCTAATTGGTTCAAATACCAATAGCGTCTGCCGCCGGAGGCAAGTCAAATGACTGTAGTGTACAAGTGCACTTTTTTAAAAAGAAGGCTAAATGAGCTAAGCGCTATTTTAACTATACAACGGGGTAAGGCTAAACAGTTTAAGCGATTCTTTAATGGAAATAAGTGGCGATTCTAATTGACTTAATGACACACACTCATTGAAAAACGGATTGTTTAAATCTCAGGAATTATATGAATATGATTAAACATGGTGGTTGAAGCTCGGATATTTAGAGACAAAGGTATGATTACTCTGCAGGTCTAAAGAAAACAAAATGAATGAAAATAGTTTTTCTCAATTTTTATTGCTATATAAAGAAAAATATTTGCTTCTAATAACATAATTAGATAGTTATTTGGCAGAATCAGTCTTAGAAAAATTGCGGATATTGATTACAGCGTTTCATCCGCAATATCCTTTCTGTCGCTGTTATTGGAATATAATGCTCTTTTTGCCTAACATTTTTAATTAATTTATTACTACGCTTGATACGTTACATTTTTTAATCTTAATTTTTATTATATCTGTAGTCAGTTTTTTTTTACAATATAAGCGGCAGAAATACGTAAGTAAGTATTTAGACTTAAACTTTAATTATTATTAAATAATCAAGAAATAACAATGAAAATTATTAAATTATTTCATAATGTGAAATACACGATTTCAGTATCACACACAAATCACTACGGCACATGCGCCTACCGGCACAGACTACAAGTGATTGACGCGCCCGCGCGGGGGGCGGCGGTAGTTATAGGCGAGCGGCTCAAAAAGCGCCGACGGCGGCAAGAGTGTCATTGTACCGCCGAGTTAAAAGTTTCTCATATAAATTTTTGATGATTTAAGCTACACTGGTATGATGCATTATGATTTTATTATAAGGATTTAAATGACACAGGTCAAACAAATATTCTATTTCAACCGACATTCTCATCTATAAAAAGAGGTTCAAAATGCTTAAGTAACATACATTTTATGGTTTAGGGTTTTACGTATTTGGTTGAAGCGACCCATGCCCTAAACATTTGGGAAGAGCTAAATGGTTCAAGCGACATGCTTCTTTTATTTTAAATGGAGGCTAAATGCTTCAAACGCCTATGGTGGCATTTTTTTGTTGAAGTTCAATTGACTTAAACGACTATGCTCGTGTGTGATGGAGTAAAGCCAAAAGGTTCAAATCAAAACGAATGGCAAAGTTGGGAAAGTAAAAACCGCTTAAGCGGGAACCAACCAAACATGTTTGTGGGTCAAGACACGTTTCATTAAAAAATGCAATTTTTTGTGTTGCTTCATGACTTGATTTTTTTAACGCTGTACCAAATTTCAGAAGTGTTAACCGCCATCAAAACCGTCTGATCGCTATGAAACCGAGCTCAATCGACGGAGAAAAATCTGCCGATTCCGATGATATAAATAACTCGATATCGCCCAAAGTGTCGCTTAAGCCAATTAGCCTTTCTACCGTCGAATTATGCTGTTTGTATAAATTATACTTTTTGTTTTACATGTAATATAATATGTACTTATGATGAATATGATGATATCCAATATTTAAAAAGTGTGACTTATCCCCATACCTACCTACTTCTACCATAATAAAGCGCAAAAAGAAATGCGTGCGCATAAAATAGGCAACAATCTCAGTAAAGTAATCTCAAGTAAAATCTCAATAAGAGCAAAAATAATTTGCATTTTTATGGAAGAATGTTCCCACCGCCTTCGTCGTATTGTCATCGCGCGGACGCATAAAGTAGCGCTTTGCGACGATTAAAAATAAGTACCGAGAAAAATGCCAAGAGGAATCCAGACGCGCGGAGAATCTCAAGTAAGTTAACTTAGGTGTTGCATTTTATTTCGCGTTTATTTAAAATATGTTAATAAGTGCTGTGAGTCCGTAATGTTTGGCAGACGTAACGTTTAGCTGATTACTATTTCGCAGCCAAAGTTATGCAGGTTACCGATTCACAGACTGATTTTACGAAGATGGTATTTTTGGTAGAATTACGGTAGTCAGAGTATTCACTTCGCATTTGTTTTAATTAGTCGAACAACTTTTGGCATCAATTCGTTTGGCAAACCGACAATAATCAGTTGTTTATGTGCGCTACTATCATTAGGTATTATTTATTACCCTCGCGTCTATGCTAACTTTTCACTGCTTTAAACGTCCGAATTGACTTGTTAGCAAGTATTGCATTCAGTATTTTCCCTTTCAGACTACTGTAAGGGAAAATACTGAATGCAATACTTGCTACATTAATGTCATTTAATGTTGATATTTGATGTTATAATATTAACAGAATGGATGGAACAGAAATTGTGGGACCCAGAGATACCAAACACAAATTCCAAAAAATACTCTTCAAATACTACCTTTATTTTGGATATACAATAACTATTCATAGCAGATGACCCTGTTTTATTTTCTTTAGAAAATTACAAATGCATCATGTTTAACATTTCGAATCCCGACTTATATCCTTCGGTAAGTCATTCTTTAGTTTAAAAATATCAGTTAATTTTATGTAGTTATTTTTAAACTAAATAACACTTTCATGATGACTTGATGACTGTACCAACGTTATTTGTCAGCCATATACAGAAATCGAAATAAATTGTGGTGAATAAGCTAATTATAGTGCAATCCTTCAGGCAAAGGAGATTTATTAGCCATTTCGCGATGAAGCTGGCGACAGAGAAATAACTATTTTATTAATAAGGACGCTGCTTTGTTTCACGGTATGACAGGAAAATAAAATGCATTTGATTTTAATTTGCATGCTGAGTATGAGTACGAGTACGCTGACACAGTACAGCGTGCGTGGGTACCTACTTACAATAAAACAACAATAACTTATTGCACTATCGTGTCACAGTGAAATGTATAGGATTGCGTACACTTACCACTGCGTACGTTTACCCTACGAGTACATGACTCTACGTATCATTTTCACTAGTGTACATACTTACCATGAGCTGTCAGTGTGAGATGCTTAACTGTATCGAGTGCATAATTTAAACTCACACGGCTAGCTCATGGTAAGCACACTGTATTATCTATTTATATATACAGGTACGTACAATACCTACAAGAAGCTTGTAAATTAAACATACTCGTAGGTTTCTAACGAGGTGCAGATAAGTGCGGAGTGCGTGCGCCTGCGCATAGCTTGCATAAGTCGTCGCTAATTGGTTGGCTAACTTTTTTTAAAGATTGAACCACTCCACTCGTTACTTGACTCACAAGCATTTTAGTTAAGGTTTATAATATAAGTATACCTGTTTAGTATCAGATTTTTTAAGCAACATGCATAAGCCAATTCTGTCACCTTTTTTGGCATTGTAGGCGTCCGTCCACAGGTATCTGCTTACCAGATCACCGACTGCATGTACTTAAGCATATTTATCTACCACTACCACCATGGTATAAAAATAGCTCCATTTAACCCAAAAAAAATAATTGGATTGATTCTACATCCTCTCCAGAATCACTCAAAAGTCAGTTAGCATTCGAAGTTGTTTGTAGAGCATTTAGCTGTAAAACAATGGAGTTTGTTTACCCGACATCGATCTAGTCGGGTTATTGATGCGTATGATAATAAACATCGGAAGTATGATCAGAATCTTTACGCAAAAGTAGAAGGTTATAAGTATATTCACTGCCTAAAATTTCGATTAGGTATACATTTCATGTGATGTGGTAAAAATGACGAAATTTATGATAGGTTAGGTACTACAGATTATTTCGCTTTTTAGAGATTTTTTAAAATTACATATATGTATTATTATGTATCAGGTAAGTAGCGTGGGATTTTAGGATACATACTTCTAAAACACAACTACGACAGGTCTAAATTCAAAATTTAGTTTTTATTTTAAAGGTAACTAGAAATCTTATAAATATATGTACGAGTAGGTAATACGCTTTTTGATAATTGATAATACACTCCTTTGCTGTGAACCAAGGGTTATAGTTAATGCCACCAGAACCATCTAGGTATCTAATAGTAATTAACGTACTTTTCTATTTATAAATGTACCTACCTACACAATACACATTCATCTAAATCAAGGCAATTAATGAGCTAACTATTAATTCGACAAATAACTAAGTATCTAACCGTTTTACCCGCCTTCTGTTTATCCCGGAAAATGAGAGACCTAATTAGAAAGAACTAAGCTCATAAGGAACGGATTCAAATTGCAAACCGTTTTTGAATTGCAATAGTTAGGTAGTTGCGTATGCATGTTTTAGTTCAATAGGATGTTTCATTCACGAAAGTGTGGGTTGTGATATTTGTGATAGGTATTCTGAATTCATTATGGTATGAGTAATTTAATTTACATTAGTGTTTTAAAGCTAGCACGTGTATAGGTAAATGACAATACGAGTACATATTTATAATAATTTGGTGTATGGTGTGTTTGGCTGGTCACCAAAACGCGAGTATGAGCTCGTTCCAATGCAGTGCGAGCGCGATAGACAGCTTTACGTACCGAGTAAACGCTAAAGGTGCATGCAGACCAAAAGAGCATTCGCTGTTCTATCCCCCTACTCTACGAAATTCGATCGTTACGCGAAACGTGATTCGTTGATTTCGTAGAGTGGGGGATAGAACAGCGAATACTCTTTTGGTCTGCATGCACCATAACGCAAACCTTATACTTACTAACTCATGGTACGGCTACACATACATATGTTTTGTGAATATGGTAACTAAGCTTGGCGATCTAATCGCTTGCGCACGTCGCAGGAAGTTTACCGGCGCGCTTCCGCGACTCGAACGTAGCGTCCTTACTATGAACGTGCTGTTAGCCGTACCATGCGTTTTCAAGTGATCGTCAGGATGGCGTGGTGTGGAGGGTGGGGTAGGTACGTCAACGAATGTCCGGTATATGTCAGGAACTCAGGAGTTAGTGCTAGCAGTGTGCCAAAATAATGGTGCCCACTATTCTGACGTCAGGTTGGCGCTGACGGGCACATTTCCAGTTCTAGTTAGTAGTCACATTTCTAGTTCTGTAGGGACCTACAACTTACTTAAGGACTCACAGGTGTAAGCCCCGCCTTATGGTTGAATAATTTACTTTCTGTTCATTCCACTCGTACCTACTCAAGTAGTGGTACGAGCAAGAGGGATACAAAGTAAACTACGCAGTCGATATATCGCTCAATTCGGCGACTTATGGTAAGGACACAGGATGTTTTGCGCTTGCGCCGTTACTGCACATAACACGCGGATTTAGAACTAGGTACCTTTGCCTATTTTGGCACGTCTAATTCCGTTGACTTATTGCTTGATGCTATTCTGCCTTGCATTATAAGCTAGGTATCTAGGCAAGAAGAATAAAGTAGAAAGCGACATGATTTGGTTGAAATAGTTTCACAAACTCGTTGAATGCGGAAAAATATTATCGTATGCTAAAAAAATCGAGCCTTTACATGTCAATTATTGGGTTGTTTACTATAATAAATGGGGTCTTCCCGAGCGAAGTCGAGAGTCTTAGGTATAATACATAGTTTTAAGCATTTGATAAAAATAAATACTGATAGGTAGGTAGGTAGGTACTTACTCATATCTAGGAAAAAACTTATCCCAATTGTAACATTTATATTAAATACCTACTAAAAATTAAGGTGGAGCGTCTTCCAGAAAAAACAATTATCGTAAGTAGTTATTTGAAGTCATGTCATATACCTACTTCTCAAGTCACACATACATGTATTTCATTCCCAATTCCAAAAGGAATTTTCAATTTGGGTGATTCGCACCCTGATAAGTGTGATAAGTAAAGCGTCATAAATAATTGTACTAAATGTTAAATTGTTAGGTAGGTACTCAAAACTCTATAGTTTCTAAACTGATTTCGGCGGTGATTTAGTACAATTGTACCTGTTTTAAGTGTGAAGCGTGATACCACAGGAACCTAATATTAGAGAACAGGTGCGCCTCTTCAGTCTGACAGTGCAAGGTCAATGTTGCTTATGTGGTTGTGTTGTGTAGCTTTTAGATGGAATGGGGTTAGAAAAACACTCTTCTGGATAATTTCAGTTTCAGGGCTACTATATTCCATAAAAACGTTTCGAAATAATTGCAAGAACCTTTAATTTTATTTTTAATAAAAGTCTTTTTAACAGCAGTACCTATCACTAGTTATTAAGCTATCTAAAGATCTTCATTGGTAAATATATACCCCCATAAGATTTGAGGGGTTCTTTTTAAATATAAACCCCCATAAGATTTGAGGGGTTCTCTCTATTCCTTCTTGATCCCATCATCAGCCAACTTTTGAGCCAATTTCCTCACGAAGGAAGGACTAATCATCAATTTTACAACCATGGTTTTAAATTTTGGTTATAACTTACTCGTATTTACCTAGTATGCTTGAGAAAATTGGGAGGGGTAAAGTAAAAAAAAAACATTTAACCGTCTTTTTTTTTTATTTTTTTCTGTTACGAGGTGCTAATAATACATCATTGCATCATTCCCAGGCCCTGAAAGAGCAACGGACGGACAATTTGATTTTTACTTATTAGTATTGATTAGACAAACGGACAACCCCATGTACCGGTCAACAGAATGACGGGCAATTGGACATCCGCTGCGCTAATCACTGACAAATGAGCGCATATGTACCTACAGGACTTCCACTTCTTGATATAAACATTTTTGAAGATG
This sequence comes from Thaumatotibia leucotreta, assembly GCA_025490895.1. NCBI lineage: Eukaryota > Metazoa > Arthropoda > Insecta > Lepidoptera > Tortricidae > Thaumatotibia > Thaumatotibia leucotreta. The sequence goes on along the minus strand of JALPQI010009992.1, from coordinate 21,298 downwards.
GATTCGCGCGCGCGTAAACAGCGTTTTTAAATCGCTCCTCTTCTAAAATAGTTTAAAGTGGTTTAAAGTGGACTGTTTTTCTTGATATTTACATCAAAATAATCCGCAAGACACAGTGAATGTTAAATTGTTCAAAATAGTGCAAATAGTAATTGGACTGAAGTACAAATTACAGAAATCTGAATCAACAAAAAGTGCGCGAGAATATAGCGACCGTCCCAACAAAACGCGTAAGATATGAGAAATCCTGCGGCGCTTACGCCTTTTCTGGACTTGGTGCACGCCACAACTAGTTCCGAGAAAACTTGGGCGAATTTTGAGAACTGACCCGACCGCGACCCACTGATAATAACAAAATGGACCGTAAAGTTAAATCATATGATTGCTTAAAATGCGCATCATGTAATAAAGTGTACGATATTTTGAACACTAATGTAACTACCAAGCGATTTCTTCTAATGACAAAAGAAAATAAAAACAATTGGATTTGTTCTCATTGCCATAACTGTGCGCAAATATCTCAATTGAAGTCTTCTCTGGACAACATAGCTGGCCTGAACAAAACGGTGACTGCTAGAAAACCTAAGCAGCAAACATCATTATTAGAAACATCCACTACTTCAGGACCGGGTGAGACCCCCAGTACTACTTTAGGTGACGATACCTACCGCAGCCTACCAAATATATCTATGGCGGAGAGCGTAATGGTAGCTGACTTAAGACACCAAATTGCTTGCTTAACCACACAGTTATACAGTGCGCGCACAGAAATAGACAGATTGAACTTAGAGTCTTTAGTCTTAAAATCCGAGCTAGAAGATCAACGCAAACAAATCCTTGCTAATACAAATAGAGTACAAAATGAGTCACAAACGATTCATCTACAGGAAACCCCTATTAGGAAGATTAACTCGGGCCACGAAATTCCTAAAATACCATTCTATAACACTAGAAACGAGTCTGAATGCCCATCATCACCAATTGTAAGTAAGCCTAAACTTCGAAATAAACAGAAGATGCCATCACTCTCACAAACATACCAACTGAAAACAACGCAAATTCAAAAAAACAAACCAGTATCACAACATGACAAAATAACTATTATCGGCGATCAGAATGCAAGAAATCTACCCACTTCGCTATTGCTTCACAGAGACAAATACAAGGCTCCGAAGAAATACACGATAATAGGATACACTTACACACACGCGACGTGTGACTATATAACCGAACAATCGCTACCATTAATTGATGACTTTAATGAACATGATTGGGTTGTACTGTGCGTAGGCTCCAACGAAAGAAACCCGACTAAATTTTTTGCTGATTTGTCTATTCTGCTAAAAAAGCTAAGCAAAACAAAAGTGATTATAACATCTGTTTCAAGTAATCCGTATTTGAATGAAAATAAATTAAACGATATGATTGCCTCTCTGGCTAAGCTCTTCCCCAATTGCAGCTATATTAGATCAAATAACAACTTCAGATATAATGATCAGCAAACTACCTCAAAATACCAAATTGACTCAGTGAACAAGAAAATTGACACATATGATTATGACAAACTCTATTTGTCAAAAGGTTCTTTGGCACAAATATCGAAACAAAATAGTGACGCAACAAAACAAATGCAGATGACAAGCGAAATAAACACTGACAATGTAAAAATACACAGACCCTCCGCCATTAACAAAATCACAAACTATTTTAAGGTAACAAGTAAGATTAGTGTTAATGAGACAGACAAAGAGATCTACAACACTACCAGAGCAACATATGCAGAGATAGTAAACAAAAGCAAATATACCGACAACAGGCCAGAAAGTGTCAAAAACTATACATTTCGAGAATGATGCGAAAAATCATAAAAAAAATAATTTTGATAACAATCTAAATATCTTATACCAAAATATACGAAGCATGAAGAACAAAAGACATTTAATTGAAGCTACACTGCATGAAAACCAGAATATACACATGATTTGCCTGTCAGAAACATGGATAACACCATCAAAACTAGATCTCCTGCGCATCGACGGGTTCAAGCTCGCATCAGTCTACTGCAGACCTCATCAAGAAGGAGGGGGGGTTTGTTTACTATTAAAACAGGATTTGGATTATATAGAGTGTAAGGATATTGTAAACATGTCAATAGAATCAGTATTTGAAGTATGTGCTGTAGAAACCCCAGAACTAAATAAGGTTATTGTGAATATATATTGGCCAGACAGAAAAAGACTGCCTGATAGTTTTTTCGAATCATTAGAGCTTCTTTTGAAACACATACACAAAAAATATAGTAAAAGAGATATAATAATTGGAGGAGACTTCAACGTTAATGTCCTCGATAAATCAACTTGTACCAGAAAATTACTTAACTTAATGACTAGTTATAACTACAAGCAGTATGTTGATACTCCCACCCGCATCACCAAAAATAGCGCTACATGTATAGACTTGATTTTTACAAATTTTCCTTGTCAAAATATGACCGTAAATATAAATGAGTATGGATTTTCAGACCACAAAGGAGTGCTTATAAATATACCTACCAAAAAAATTAATACACGAAATACTTGGTTTATGTCAAAACGAAAATTCACTGACAAAAACATCCAGCACTTCAAGTCAGAAATAAGTAAAATAGACTTATGTAGTACAATAAACAAATATAAAAATATAAATGAAAACTATAACGCGTTAAATAATCTCTTGACAAATAAACTTAACTTGTGTATACCAAAAACTATTATAAAAATAAAAACAAATACCAAAAAGACCTGGTTAACCAAAGGTATAAAAATATCTTGCAGGCATAAACGACTTTTAAAAGCATTGGCCTCCCAATCCAATAACCAATTAATCAATGAAAACTACAAGCAGTACGAAAAAATATTAAAAAAAACCGTAATAGTGTCTAAAAAACTCCAAAATATTCAACGCATTAGGAAAACAGACAGCGTAGTTAAAACAATGTGGCATATAGTAAAAGAACAGACCAACAAACTTTCACAAAAAAATAGAAACAATATTAAACTACATATAGATGACGAAATAACAGAAAATCCCATAAATGTTGCTAATTCGTTTAATAATTTCTTTACTTCCGTGGGTGCAGTGAGCTCATCTTGTGCGCCTCCGCGGGGACGACCCGTTATATCGCCAACAGAAAACTCATTTTATCTTAGTCCCGTCACCCCACATGAAGTTCTTAAATTAATTAAAAATCTAAAAAATAAAAAAAGTTTTGGTCAAGATGAGATACCGGCTTATTTAATAAAAAAATGCGCGGAGGAGCTTACGCCTCCTTTGACGCTACTCATTAATCAATCTTTTCACGAAGGAACGTTTCCAGATTTACTTAAGATGTCGATTATTAAACCTATTTACAAAAAAGGCAACCATAATGAATGTAGCAATTACCGCCCCATAGCCCTTTTACCTACATTTTCAAAAATTTTTGAAACCGCTATGTCTAACCGCATATACTCTTTCTGTGAGAAGTTTAAAATATTTAATAATTCACAAAATGGTTTTCGAAAAGGTCGTTCAACATCATCAGCAGTTTTTAAGTACATAAACGAAGTCCTAAACACGATAAATAATAGAAAATATGCTATTGGAATGCTCTTAGATATGAGCAAAGCCTATGATTGCGTTATATACGATATTTTATTACAAAAAATGTTTGGAATAGGAATTAGAGGTACAGCACACAAATGGTTTACATCATATCTTACAGGCCGTACGCAATGCGTCGAAGTAGAATATCACAACTTTATTACAGGTAATATACAAACATTTAAATCAGGAAAAACTAATATCACTAGATCCATACCACAGGGCAGCGTTCTCGGTTGTGTTTTATTCTTAATTTATATAAATGATCTCCCTAAGTCTATAGATAATTTTTGCACTCTTTTTGCTGACGACATATCTGTAATAATACCTTGCCACAATAAATTCGATTTAAATAATAACTTAAATACAACCATTCAAAACATTGTGTCCTGGTTGGATGATCATAATTTAAAACTTAACTTTAATAAAACTAAACTCCTGCAATTTAGGCCCTATCAGAAACGTAGCATAAACATAGATTTTTCATTCCAAAATAGTACATTAGAATCCGTTGACTCGTTCCCACTATTAGGCATACATATTGATTCAACAATAAACTGGAAGGAGCACATAAATTCAGTGTGTGTAAAATTGAGCCGTTTTACCTATGCCTTATATGAACTAAAGAAATGTACCGATGTTAAGACAGCCATGTGTGCTTACCATGCATATGCACATGCATGGCTACTATATGGCATAGTACTGTGGGGAAACAGTTCTGACGTAAATAAGCTGTTAGTGCTGCAAAAACGGTGCATAAGAATTATTGCTAATTTAGATAATAGGACAAGTTGTAAGGAATATTTCATTTACCACAAAATCTTGACTATTCCATCAATGTATATATTAGAGGTAAGCACATTTGTTAAAAATAATATTTCCCTTTTCCCGCAGTACTCTCGTCCATCAAACTTACGTCCCAATACTAGATTAGCCCGGCCTAACTCGAACATGAAAATGATACACTCTGGTCCATTTGCCATGTCAGTTAGCATTTATAATAAAATCCCGAAACACATCCAAGCAGAAACGAATATTCAAAAATTTAAATCACGGTTAAAAGAACATTTGATCAGCAAACCATACTATACCATCCAAGAATTTCTAAGCTAGAAATATATTGTCCATTTTAATTAGTGAGTTGATAAAACTATTGTCCATCAACATTAATGTTTGTTATTTAGATTTATATTAATTAATAGTTGTTTATCTTGTCATACTTAGTTAATAATTAAAGTTGCTATACCCTCTCAGGGTTCATGTTGATACTGTACTTAGCTTTTAGCTATATATAAGCACCAAATGTACCTACACATGAAACGCAATAAAACATTTGAATTTGAATTTGAATTTGAACATGGCCTTAAAATGTTGGATAATGTATTAATATAGGTATGTTATAAACGGTGTCCCCGCTAGCCGCAATGCCATGCTAAAATTGCCCCTGAATTAATACGAAATATTGTTATGCAGGTCTTTTCATATGATTACACATACATATATACTTTAACTAAATAAAAATAGTATTTATACGAGTATCTAATCTTCTAAACTAAACCACGCAATCGATTGATATATTCGTCGGATATTTTACACGCCTATTTATTTACTTAAAATATTATTAAAAAGTTGGCGATGGCTATATGTCGTGAAGGCTGACATGAGTGTGAATGGGCTTACAGTAGAAGATCCCCAGGATCCTGCAAAGTGGAGGAAATGTAACAGAAAAGCGGACCTTGGCAAAGGCCGGGATAACTCTAGGTAGAAGAAGAAGAATTTAAAAAATGGCAAAAACGGTGTGAAATATTTTGAAGGCACAATTATATGATTACCCCGCCTGGTAGAGATCTCTAACAAAAGGTCATGCAATACGAACATACTGTAGGAAGATTAATTTTATTTATTCCCAACGCATCGAGGCTACAATTGCACTCTGCAATTAAATCCAACCCTTTATCTACTCGGAATGTTCCCGACGGTACAGTTTTACGTTATGACTTGCGGTAATTCTCATAAATATTATGGCGCTTCCATGTGCCAAGTAAGTGGAAAAAGATGATTGACTTGGCTCTTAGTTTTAAAAAAATACTAAAGCTCGGGTCTCCTATCCGCCGCCGAACGCAGAATATAGAGTTTTCCCATAGTCGATTATTCCGAGTCCGAGCCATACGTACGCCGGCAGTTCATGGTACGGCTACAGGCGTCAATTTTCTACGGTACCGTAGCCACATATTATCAAATCGCGATTAGAATGGGATTCGAATGTACTGTTGACACAACAGTGTAAACGTCAATCTAGGATATATTCATAGTTATATTTATATATTCCTAGTTTAAGTGCCGAGACTTACAGACTATAGATTAATTAATCACTCAGTATATCTATAAACAATTCTTTTCTAGGTAAATGAAGTGTCATTTGTTGTGTCAACGTTACTTTTCAATCCCTTTCTGATTCCGGTTTGATAATACATCTCACCAGGCAGTATGTATGCCTGTTTGTCATCTATACCATCAAAAAAAGGTACCTATAGAAGGCAGGAAGGGGTGGGTGTTACTGAGTCATATTACCCATCGTTTTTTCAGTTATGTACGGAATACCAGCCGAGTTGATAGTATTTACAACGATCGGGTCGGCGAACGAAAATAATATCAGGAAACCTACATAAATCCACGAAGGAATTCAAAGGTAGGATAGTATGTGAACTCTCCAATCCTTTTGACCCAGTGCACGGGAGGGTCTATTGTCCTCGTAAATGAGAGAGGAGTGCTGTACCCAACAGTGGGATATGTACAAGCTAAAATATTTTTATACTATAATTATAAAAGTAACCGTACGGTAGCTAAGTCACATCCTGTCATTATCTCAAGTTAAATAGGTATTTCCTTCGAGAAAGTTAGAAATGAAATTAATTGGCCTGCAAAATTACGTGGAGAAATGGAAAGTAACCGTATTGGTACTAAGCACCGCACCGTCGCGCTCTGCCATCTCAGTAATTAAGACCACGCTATGCGTCTGCGATACACCAATACTAGTACATATTATTGTTCCATTATTCCAACTATTGTCGTGGGCGACCGGTGATAGAAATGTCCAATTTAATGATACGCTAGCATTTGCACCGTACCGAATCGTAAAGCAAAACTTTAAATTACTTAGAACCAAGGCGGTTCAGCTAGATGGTTGAAGCTAAATACATACACGGTTTTTGCAATGACTTTGTTAGTGACACTTGGTTATCGTGCCTACGATACTGGTTAGTGTTTTAGTAAATATATATCGAGTGTGTCTAAGACAACTAATTTAATAAAATTATGTTAAGGCCATGAAGCTAACATGGTGTCATATGTCAGTTTTTTTTATTTCGTGGTTGTCTCTATAGTGAAAATTGCTCAGCCTGTTCACTCTTGCTCCACGTCCCAGATGTCACCCTGTATATTATCCTTTCTTAATTGAAAAATAATACAAAAAATAAAACAAAAGGCAATTAATTAGGTTCCAACCTATATTATATTTTTTTCAAGTTGGTTCTGTAGATATTCAACCATGATTACGAATATAAGTAAACTTTTCTTAAGTCATATAAAATCCCCAAGATAGTCTTCCAAATACAATTCATTTGTAATTAGGACGAGATCTAAAGTAGCGCGGCATCACTCATAGCATCAAACGCCGCGGCCGAATCAAAGAAAAAAAAACATAAAACACCATCAAACGGTAGCATTGTCGTGATTACTACGACATGTACATTGTTTTTGTAGGAATATCTGTTCAGTGCCGTACGTCTTTGCTATAAATATAATGCTATTGCTTGCCGAGCTACCAGTAGCTGCACCATAAGTTGACATTCGTCAGTGCGAGCGGAACATATTGCTTTTGCTTTACGTAAATGCACGCTAATGTAAACGTTACTTGCCAACTCATGGTACGGGTATAGTAGGTAGTTATACTTAATTTGAGTTTCGTATGTCTTTGATAGCGTAGATATTAAAAAGCGTAGAAGATAAGTCATACAGACGCTAGCGATTTGTCTCACTAAGAGTCGAATTTTATAAAGCTGGTATTTACAATGAATTTAGATACTTATGAAATGTAAATATGTGTGAAATAAAGAAAATGAATTGAATTGAATTGAAAGAAACATCATTTGGTAGGTGCTAACATTTATGAATATTTAGTAAGCCTATCATAAGCCCTTCGCAACAAAATGTTTAACACTTCGTTGTTTTATCTGTGAATGCCTTGATTTCGAACATCGTAGGGTAAGTTCTCCAGTGAATGAACAAATCCAGTGAACGAACAAAATACAAGTTTTTTTCGTAAAATAAGTTTTCTGTACATTTCTACTACGCGTTATATTTTTTTTTCGGGTAGGAATATTATTTGACAAGTTCTGGTAGCACTTACATCACCTCAGATGCATCAGTGTCCAAATGACGATGATCTAAAGTGGGCACGTTGCGCCGGTTCGTTTTTTATATGGAGGTGTTATAAGGATTGAGGTACGCTTAGGTTGTGTTTAATGTGTTATTGTGTGCGTTTCGTGCATCTCCCAGGTACAGTGCGTGTTTTTTTGAAACCGGAAGGTTATGATTATGCTATTAAAGTATAGTTTAATGTGATTTTGTTTCAAATAGTGGCTTTTAATCCAGTGTTCTATAACTAGAACTCAAAATGGCTTAAACCTAGTGACCGAACGGGGGAGTTCATTCACTGGAATTGCGTGATTTATTGTTTGTTCCATATCTTACGTTTTAGTAGTTGTTATAAGATTTGGTTTTCTTTTAATTTAATAGCAATATGCTGTCTAACAAAGGGCCAGTGTTCGAACAATACTTGATGTATTCAATTTTTAATGAACTACAGCAAATACAGTTAGTTCATTAATTGGATTGCGAAAACCAGTGAATGAACTAAATAATTTATTTTGTATTTTGCCTAGTTTTAAGACATGGAAAGGTCAAAGAAAAATCGTATAAAAAATTCCAATATATCCAAGAATCTCTCGACAAACCTCTAAAAGCTGTTGCAACTAGTGAACTATCAAGTGTCAGTTTTAATATCTTAAAATCGACGCCATTTAAATCACCGAAATTTTTCAAATTCATGCCACTGAAGAAACAAACATAGACAGATCTTTGGTTAATCAAAAGTATTCAAGTAGCACTTGATATGCAGAATGAGCCCAGTTTACTTTTTAACGAAAGCGACATATAAGGTCACTCTTCAATGGTAACTGAAGAGTTAATTGAACCTTCCCAGAATACGCAGAAATGTGGAACTGTAATTGATGTCGTTTAATTATGTTTACAGTTATCATGTCTCATTAAAGTTCAAATTCAATTATCGAATATTACTAACACTACCAATTAAAAATAGAGTGCTTTTTGCATTTTAATACATTATTTTTAAGGTAGTTCATTCATTGGTTTCATTTGTTCATTTACTAGAATTTTGTGTTCATTCACTGGTGATTTTCCATTTTATCCCCTACAGTTAGCTATAATTTAAAACTGTGCAGCACTAATGCAAAATAAAATTGATTTTAGAAAACTACAATAGTGGTTTACTCTATAGGAACATTCATATTTAAACTTCATTATTGCTCCCAGCCACAAAAAATTAATTAAGTTGAAAATTTCCTTAAGTGTTCATTCACTGGAGCACTTACCCTAGTTCCTTTATAATTGGAGCTAAACGAACAAACAGCGGAGCTGCATTCTTTGGGTTGTTTATTTTTAACTTTACCACTGTAATGCTGGTTTAATTGTAAAAAGTTTCTTTGTTTCTTGCTATTAATAAGACTTCATTAGATAAAGTATGTTTAAAAATATCGTTTCATTGGCCAAAGGTTGTCTGGAAGAGATCGCTCCTTAGCAATAATACCGCCAGTTGTATTTATTATTCCTGACTTTAAGACCTTTTTAAGAATGATTAAATTAATTTTTATTCTTAATTGAATGAGGTGTGCAATAAACAGTATTGTTTTGGATTGTAATAGGTATACCTACGAAGATCCGTTTTAGATAACATTTTTCAATATGATTTAAATACCTAGCCTTATCAAAATAGGTGATAATATACAATTAAAATGAATAAATTATAATTATTTGAAATTTGAAATTATTATTGCTCATGATCACACTCAAATGATATTTACCTATGTCTTTTATACTTTTTAGAGGACAGTAGGTCGATCGGAAAGCAACAAATCATGACATTGCACGTAATGTGGGCAAAGTGCCGTCATTGGGCCACAATGCAAGATGTTCAATTGAATAACGAATTTAATGTGTGTACGCGCAGGCAGGGGAACCAAATCGTTAGAGTTGTCTGTCACAAAGTAAAGTATCGATTGAATCTATCTACTATCTTACCTACAAATAATAGATTTACTTTCACAAACTGAAGCTTGAAGCACAATTGTGACCCTGTTTACTAAAACGTCCTGCTTTGTATAAGGACGCTTAAATAGTTTTTTTTTCTTTTTCATAATAAAATAACAAATGGAAGCGTAAGTGTGAGAGAACTTTAAAAATAACACTGACGGCACATGTCAAAATAAAATTATTTTAAATGAATATTCGCATAACCATTTCAAGCTTGTGTAATTATTGGCATAGATAGAGGCAATCCATCTAAGTCCTCAGGGTAGGCAGCGCATAGGCGATTTTTTGGTCACTAAGTCCATGGGCCTCAGTTCCTGCTTTTCATCAGGTGGGCTGAGAGCTCTACCTTCGTCACATAAAAAAAAGCAGTTGCATCTTTATTTCCATTCCTTCTCAAATTGTTACCTATCGTTTTAGTGCTACATATTTGATCGATAATCTTCCCGACGTCAACGGTCACATCACTAAACGAAGAGCACTCATCACATGCACAAATCGGCACAATAGCCGGGTCGAGTGGATACGGGACTAGTTTGTCCACGTGGCCCAATAGCCCCTACGGTGACCTGTCTATCGACCGACTTGGGGCCCCTGCTAGTAAGCATGTCAAGGATTTGTTATCGCGAATTGTTTTTTGGAAAATATGCATCAGTTACATGCAAACAGTTAAGTTCAGGCCATAACTTTCATTTCACTGAGTCACTTGAGAAGAAAATAGTTTCATAATCACGAAATGAAACGAAAAAACATCAACTACCGATTTTTTCAAGATCCCATCATCAAACCCCCACTTGGTTTCAAAGAAAATTGTGTTATAATCACCAAATTAAAAAAATAAGATCAAATTCAACCGATTTCTCCAAGATCCCATCCTCAAACCCCGACTGGGTGTCAACGGGACCATATCGGGGGTATGCCCGTTCGATCATAAAAAAATAAATAGAACTAAATTATAGTAAATGCGAACTTTTTATTCAAGATTCCTATAGTTTGACTGTTTTAAAATCCAATCTTGATTGTTTGACTCCTGGTATCAAAATAGTAGACAAATATTCACTTCGCCTCCTGGGTTCTCCTAGTTTTGAAGAATCCTTTCCCGAATAAATTACTTACTCGATTTCTAAGTTCCAAAATCACGCAAATCGTCTACTCGAAATTAGCCCACATTATGCTCTTGCGATTCTTAAGTTTTGTCTTTTTGTCCCTAAATTGACATACCTACGTGCTCCGTTGTTGTGCGTACTGGAAAAATATTAATTTATTGACGCCTTTAGACTATTTAATCTAAATTATCATAGATTTTTTTTTAAATATTCAGCTAACGGAGCGTTCCTGGTCCCTAGCATCCCTCCCTATTCGGTATGGGAAAAATTTCATGTGTGGCTGCTCCTGCATTTTTGGCATCCGTCCACACTTCCACAGCACGTCTGATCTCACGAGAAAGATCCTAAGGGCTCTGCCTATTAACTGTGAGACTGCGGGTTTGGAGGACGCCAAAAATGCATTCAAAATTGCTTGCCCTTCTAAAAATTTTCCTGACAACCTAATATCACAAAGGAGCTGGGACAATGTGTATTGTGATCTAACATACAATTCTCTTCTAAAGCTTCTAAAGCTCTGTAGGTCCGGATCGTTCGAGACTTTTGGCGGTCGGAACCTGGGAAGCTGGTTACTGGCTGCATGCCCATCCTTCGGCTAGTACTGGTACTTTTCTGGATCCGGCCTCCCGTAGGCTCGCAACCGGCCTGAGACTCGGGGCCGCGGTATGTACCCCTCACTTATGCTGTTGTGGCACAGACGTGGACCAGACATGCGACGGTTAACGACATAATCCGCAGGTCTCTTGCCATCAACGTACCAGGATGCTTAGCCAAGTTGCCAATCGCTAGCGCTTGCTAGCGCATCGTTGTTTTCCCTCTCTGTCACTCCTTCATATTAGTGCGACAAAGAGGGAAAACTACGATGCGCTAGCAGGCGCTAGCGATTGGCAACTTGGCTAAGCACCCTGCACTTCTTGAGCATACTGGTATTATTAGAGATGATGGTAAGAGACCTGATGGTATATCTTTGGTTCCTTGGAGCTTGGGACGGATGTTGGTGTGGGATGCTACTTGGGTGTCTACACCCTGGCACCGTCCCTACTTCAACGAACTACGGTTAAGGCGGCCGCTGGCTGAAACTGCCGAATATTTTATAAGGGACTCGGCAAAGAGTACGATTTTGTACCGTTTGGCGTAGAAATCTTAGGTTCAATTGTTTGCTGAGAACGCGAAACGTCTGGTTGACGTAACCAAAGACCGAAGAGCTGGCGACTCCCTCGCACAACGCATCAGTATTGCGATAAAGCAGTGTTTTTCAAACTTTGTGATGTCGCGGCCCTTTATAACCGCTAAAACACTTACGCGACCCCAAAATCCCAAAAAATCTATTCATGATTATGAATGAATTAGAATTATTTCAAGTTAGTCGGTATACTCATTTACACCCTGTATTGTATACCTATATTTTAACAAAAATATTAAAGCATTCGTTTTTTAGTTATATTTACCTAATAGTTTTTATCTAGCTTCCATAAGGTCCTCTCAAACCTGAACCTCACGACCCCCCTGGATAGGTGCAGCGACCCCCCTGGGGGTCGCGACCCACACTTTGGAAAACACTGCGACAAAGGGAGGAAATGCCGCCAGCATCCTCGGTACAATGCCACAAGGGCCAATCTTAGATATAGATTAGGTTAAGTAGATTTGTTAGATTTAATCTATGTACATAAATTGTAGTTTTTAAAATAAATATATATGATAAAAAAGGTGTGTTTTGTAGTTTTCAGACAAATTAGTATTTTCGGTTGTTTGTTAAACAATATTTAATAGTAAAAATATATTATCTTGTGTCGTCATAATAGTAGGTACATTACAACACACGTGCGAAAAACATGAAATTCGAAACGAGTGGCGATGTTTTAAATCGACACGAGTTACGAATTTCGTTTTTGCACGTGTCTCGTACGACGTTTTTTAGTACAGATGGCCCTCCGAAGTTTCAAACCTGACGTAAAATGACACACTTCTCGCACTAGAGCCTAAAAAAGGCACCATCTGTACTAAAAACATATTTTTCGTAACTAGTGCGCAAAGACGAACTTTGCGCACGCTTCGCGGTCGGTAATTTCGTCGAAAAAAATCGTCCCTTACACGTGCAAAAACTTTTTTTAACTCGGGTGATTGTCGCCCTCGTTTCACTCGGGCTCCAACTTTCACCCTCGCCGAAAAGAAGTTTTCCCGAACTAGTTAGGAAATGTACTATAAATTTTTCAGACTTTGACAATGGGAACGTACGCCTATGAATCATGACAAGCGCATTTATTTATTGTATAAGTAGACCAAATCTTCAATACTAATCCTAAACTTTAGCCTTATGAACCTTTGTCTTATCAAAATTTGTCTCTATTGTTGTGAAACCGCTGCACGCCGAGAGATACAAAATACATTAAAGTGGATATATTTAGTTATACACTAGTAGTGTATAAATCTAAGGTATTAGTCACTAGTTAGTACTAGTGACTGCTAATTAAATTAGTCAAAATATGTACATCCCAAGACAAAGCTACATGCCACCTTCTGAATACACATATAATTTTGTATGGTTATTTATTAAGTAGGTATTATAATCTCTGTAACTGCATCACATTGCACTGCCAAAAATATACACGCAGATAAGAGAATAAAAGCAATGTAACTCAAAATCACGGTACAAAAATTATATACAAACTTACTTTCTGGCTTGTGTAACCCTTAATTTGGCAATGAACATAGTCTTCGACCCACTTTTTGTATATTTTTAAGAAAGAATTCTCTGTTCTTCTTACATAATGGCGAGGAGGCTAGAACGAACGATTTTTATTAAATTTGCCAATTTAAAGGTTTCAGGGGGGCTTCCACGACTTACTATAATGCGTAATCAGTTTAGGACCTAATATGAATCGCGATGTGTCAGTTGCATAGCATAACTGTCATAAACTGTCAAGCTAAACTAAATCGTGTTAAGAAATCATGGTTGCCCCCCAGTTCTCAACAGCATAGTGTATAAACTAAACAAGAGCGACTAGCGCTGACGTGCAAAGTCAACAACTAATAAACCGCAAGTTTAATTCTGAACCGAAGCTACTGAATCAGTTTTATGGTCTGATAGTGGTCGCGCTTCAAAATAAAGTCCCATTAGTTTTTATGTCCGATGTTGCAACTAACAAGTTATGTTTTTTCGACGGCGCCGTTAGTGTCAAGAAAAGAGGTGTTTTATATTGTTACTGTTTAGAATAGAATATAAAGAGATTAGTTATATTGGGTTAGACACTGTTTCCGGTAGGGTGAAACTGGGCGAAAAGTACTAGGTATTTACAAATGTGATCTTGTCTATGTAAGTAAGACTTATACACAGTTCAATATCTTACGCTTTAACCAGCACCAAACGATGCATGCAGTGATATATTTAGTCCTCATGACTCTATCTATAATTGTTAGATAAAACTCAACAAGCTTAAACATAAACTGTAATCCATGATACTCGTAAGTTAAGAATTGATTATTTAATAACAATTCAACTCAGGGATTTACTATTATCCTACAAAGCATTTTAAAGGTCTATTGAAGGTTTTAAAATCTGCATATCCTCGAGGCTACTGAGAATCTCGTAAGACGGCGCGTCTTTTAAGTTTCTCGGTATTGGTAATTTGACATTCATTCCATGGGTATTATTAACGTTTATCTTGATCGATTTGCGACATTTCGATGCATCGATTGAATATTAAGAGTTCGGAACAATGCCGTGTAGCTTTTGCGATTTTGGCCACCGGAAAATGTTTACTACCCCTGCTTTAAAAATGTTATGATGCATTGTTGTCTGAGAACGGGTGAAAGAAAGACCACTGGGTAAGTGAGGTAGACTTACTAGACTTATAACGTTCACACAAAAAAGTTAAATGTAACCTTTAAAAAGGTAGGCAATATTGCGTTTTATCGCTAAGGAGCGATCTCTTCCAGACAACCACAATTTTGTGTCGTTTAATTGCTACGGGAATCGCAATATGGATAATCTAATGAAATATCCATTCGCGATGCGCTTGCGCTTGCCCGGAGTCGCGTTATCATTGAACTTAGCGATCAATTGTCCTGTGATCGGTTAAATCGAAAGCAATTGTATTGGCCTTGCTTCCCAGAACAAGTCTATCAAGCGAGCCCTTACTACAAGGTACTACATATTGTTAAAAAAACATTACAGGGCGGGTTAATCTCTTAATGCGATTCAGTTTAGGTTCTGCTTGTCAGTTTTTGACAGTTATTCTAAAGAACTGAGACATGGCGATTAAGGGCCTTATCACACTTGCGATTTACAAGCGATTTGAAAGCGAAGCGTACGCGTGGCGTGTTCGTCGCGTACCCGTAACCGGTTCGCCGCGAGTGCGTCGCGATTTTGCCGCGATCGCGTAACGAATACGCTGCTCAGCCGTCAGTAAATCGCTTAGAGTGATCTGAGTCTTGGACAGTCACTAATAAGATTTATTATTACATAATGGTTACCAACTCTTGACGCGGCAAACTCGGTGCGCAGTCGCGGCGTATTCGTCACACGGTCGCGGCGTAATCGCGACACTATCGCGGTGAATTGGTTGCGGGCACGCGACGAACACGCCGCGCGTACGCTTCGCTTTCATATCGCTTGTAAATCGTAAGTGTGATAAGGCCCTAAGAATTAGTTTTAAATTGAATCGCATTTAGTATATTATTGTGACAGCCCCCCGGTAGTAGTCCTAAAATGTTGAAAGCTTCAGTTTATAAATTGCCAGTATAATGCACCAGGCGCTAATAAAAGCGCTTGTGGTCGAGCGGTAAAACGCACGGCTGCTACTCACCGATCGTAGGTTCAATCCCCGGCTCATACCAATAAGTTAAAAAAAATGTACGAATTATCAATTGCTATTCTCAAGTGCTTTACGGTAAAAGTGCATAAATAAATAATATTTTTTAAAGACCTTAGTCTTGGAACTCTTAAGTGTTCATGGCAACAAGCTAATAATATTACATTAATGTCCCATTTATGCGTTTTAATAACTTTGTAATGAAATGTAAGAACCTTATACCATGAGCACTTAATATTTCCTAAAATTAATAGACCTTGAATTTCTTAACTCCAAAATTCTCTCAAGGCTTCATTCAGTGATGACAAATCTGTAAATTTTTACAGCGACTTGGAAAGTACGAGCATGTTAACACTGCAGTCATAAGTGAAGAATTCGAGCGTGACCCGATTTGTGATCTTCCTCATAGCCACGGAAATAACGTAGACTGCATAAGTATCAGTATTGGTACATAATTTTAATGCTTTCAAGTCTGGTCATATCCTGCATCTAGCTTTTATCTATACTAGAGAACTATAAATGATTAGTTTTAGTATTGATACATATTTTTAGTGCTCTTTAATCTCATGACCATACTCTGTATCATGCAGTATTTTTTTAAAACTGATACTCAACTCGAATTCCCTCAATTTTTCGGTTATAAATGTGGGCTAAATGAACTCTTAATCTTGGAAACTGAGTACCTACTCCACATCTAACAGTTGTGTACTGGGGGTTACTATGACGTAGTAATGCGGTTCAGTTTAGGTCGAGAGAAAGGGACAAGGCTATACGAGTCATATATCACTGTCCCTTTCCCTGAACCAAAACTGAATCGCATCAGTATGTCATGGTAACCCCCCAGTTCGAACATGTATGTTGTAACAGTTATGTTTGAAATTTTAAAAGCACAGTGCTAGTTATGCACATCAAAGTAATATATCCGTACATTAAATAATACTATTTTCCCCTCACTAACTCGTAAAGTGCTCGTTTATCCTTTAATACGAACGTGTAAAAACGCATATTATTCACTTGTGTGGCAAAGTAATGATTTTGGTTTTGGAATAACAAAACGTAAAATGCTCATGGAAATTGTTCCATATTAATGATAATTAAATAATTTGTTTCAGAATTTAGTGTCAAATACAAACCTTTATATAATATGATGATTTTAACATATAAATCCTAAAATTCCATAAGTAACAATTGTTTTAGTGAATGATGATAAGATGACTAGATGCAATCACATAACGCAGAAAATGTCAACGTCAACATTGTCAAAGAATATTATAGGTTATAATCTTTATTTACCGACTCGAACACGCATAATAGTATTTTATGCAATAGTGGTATTATAAGGGTCAAAAATTGCGAGCGGCGTGAGTTGCGATACGAGCCCGAAGGGCGAGTATCGCAATTTAAGACGTCGCGAGCATTTTTTGAACTAGTAATACAACGTTGCATACTATACTTTTTCTACGACTAAGAGGCATAGCATACACAGAACTCATAAAATATCCTATATTACTGAGCGCCACACCGTATTCCAGTTGTCACCAATAAACACATAGTTTGTATAACTAATATAACATTGATAGCTCGTCCCTACCTGCATTCCCAAGGAGAGCAGGCAGAAAATTATAAATTAATGATGAAAAACTCATATTTTAGATAGATTTTAGGCACTGCACAAACTTTAATGCAAATCGACTCAAATCAAACCGAGCGCTATATACGTACTGAACTGGGGGCCGTCCACTAACTTCGAAATTCGCAAAAGTCGAGCATCCGTCCCTGTTACTCTAATAATAATTTTGGTCAAGTGACAGAGAAAAATGATCGAAACTCAATGTCGAAGTTCGCGGCAGGACTTTCAACTGCTAGCGGAAAGCGGGAAGTTTTTTTTTAATGCAGCTATCATTGTCTATGGATAACTTTGCTTTTAAAATCGTGCTTACCTACTTGCCTCTGATAAAAATACTTTTGCATAATATGAAATTAGTTATTGGTACAAAAATATAATATATCAAATTAAAATAATTGAAAAAAAAAAATTTTTTTCTTGTTCCGAAATATGTAGTTAGTAATTGTAATTATTGTAATAAATAATCTCGTAATTGTTGGTAGCAGTGTAAAAACTCGAAGATGAAAACAAATCCAATATGGCGTCCATCATGGGTGTGATGTGGCAGTCTGTGGCAGACCGCAGTACGTTTTTGAGTCTGTTCGGAAAGTGACGACGTCTAGCAGCGAGAGACGCCCATATATCTCGCGTGCCTTCTCTTTCCGAACAACGCTGTGACATTACGTTACCGGCTGAGAGTGCGTTTTTGAGAAATAGACTATAGACTTTTGACAGATGTAATAGGGATGATGACTGGCAAGTCAAATCAGCATCTTTTTTCGAACTGTCAAAACGATCACCAGAATTCACCACTATGGAATTTTATATGAAATACTCAAAAGTGACGTCACGTTTGAGTACTGCCAAATGACCTACTCTTTTAAGTTCTTTTCAATTTATTAAATAGAAGTTCTGTACAAAAATTACTTCAATCTACATCTTAGTGATAATTTCTTCGTGTATTATGTCGTGCATAATGTTAAATAATTTATTTTAACTACAGTCATCATCCCTATTATGTATATCTTTACAATAGTGTGCGTAACTATGTAACTAGCTAAAAAAAGGTCAGGAGTAGAAAAAAATAGTAAACTAAACAACTTTCAGGGTGTTCTGTTATAATTTTGTAAAAATAATGAATGAGAATGATTTAATAATGCATTGGCGTTGGTGTGCAACTACAGGAATGTGTTAAAATCGTGCTGCGTTTACTTTTTCGTGGTAAGTTTACTGCGACAAAATCTTGCATTAAATACATGATGCATTTGGAAAATTATTATCACTAACCCGATGATGATTGTAATGTGAACAAAATAATTACCTTTTTTGAGTTTCCTCGCTATAGTGAGGGGAAAAGTTTTGTGTTACACACGGGTGCAAATGTATTTTACTTCTCGTATGTTTAAACACTCGCTGCTCAGGATTCTATTTTAGAACCATTCGCTTCGCTCGTGGTTCAACTATAGAATCCTTTCGCTTGCTCGTGTTTCAATTTCATACTCGCGGGTAAAATACAACTTTGCACCCTTGTATAACAAATAACTATTATTAGTTTCTTTTGTTTTTGTTTGTTAAGTTCCTCCTCCTCCTCCATCCAATATAGGTAAGTAAGCTTCCGTCTGTGTCTTACATATTTGTTAACTTTCGTCGCGTGCTGATTTATTTAATGATGCGTCTGTGGTTGCGTACGTACTGAATAGGTATATTATGCTATTAGGTTTTAGTGCCAAGTGAATAGTGAGCGTAAAGATGCGAATAGCCCATCGACCGCGTGTCGCGATTGTTTATCAAACAATGCGCCCACGCAAGGTCGCTCCTTATGTAGATAATGATTGATTGTAAGTTCACGCCGCTGCATACTAACCGACGAGTGCAATCAAATTATCCCTGTATTTATCTATCGATAGATGCCACGTTTAGAAAAAAACAGTTATTCATACTGATTTTTGCCCGACTGAGCTGACTCAGCGGTAGGTTTCAGCATGGCTAGTTACTTAGTAACGTCGAGCGATAACCATTCCCTAAGTGTCACGTTAGACCTAGTGATTTTTAGGGTTCCGTAGCCAAAATGGCGAAAACGGAACCCTTATAGATTCGTCATGTCCGTCTGTCCGTCTGTCCGTCTGTCCGTCTGTCACAGCCAATTTACTCGGAAACTATAAATGCTACAGTAACGAAATTTGGTAAGGATATGTGTTGTATGAACCGCTACAGGAATGTGATACTAAATTGTAAAAAAAACCATTGGGGTGGGGCATACATGTAACTTGAGCCATGTACTTGTTACTTGAGCCGTGTGGTGACGGCAGTAAGAATACATTTGTCACCACCCCAATTCCTCCTGCGGGTGTCGTAAGAGTCGACTAAAGGATTGAAGTGTCACTGACCATTTTTTTTTTTTTTGATAACGATTGATGATGGGCAGCAGCGTCATCATAGTGGACACATTACTGCGATCGCCAATCCGCTTGCCCAGCGTGGCGATTATTGGCATTTACCTCCTAATGCGTCTATACGCATAGTTAATAGGAGAGGCCTACGTCCAGCAGTGGACTATCATAGGCTGCTGATGATACATGTAACTGAGGGATAGAATTTTTTTTTTAGTTGTACATAAGCGTGTGGGGTATTAATAGAAAGGTCTTTGAAAATGATATGAAGGTTCATACATCACATTTTTATTTAGGCAAATCGTTTTCGAGATATCAGGTCTCAAAGTCTGAAAAATGTGTCCCCCCCCTCTATTTTTTAAACTACGCGATATAAAATTCTGAAAAAAATATATGTTATGCACATTAATAAACTCTATCAACGATTTTTGGTTTGATAAAATTATCTCCTATAGTTTTTGAGGTAGGTTGATTTAACTGTATTTTTTTAATAATAAATTGATAATGGTACGGAACCCTTTGCGCGCGAGTCCGACTCGCACTTGGCCGGTTTTACTTGACAATTCATCGGAAAGCGACGACTTTCTAATCTATGGATACATCAAAGTATTATTTTTACTATGTGCTCACATATATTATATATATCTACCTACTATAATCGTCATATATTTCCCTTTTAAATAACTCTTTATTAGTGTCTGTCATTCTAAAATGAACATACCTACCTATTTACTAAGTTCGTTCAGTAGATGCTCTCCCTCCGGTTCAGGAACAGCATGTTGACAACAAGCACGATTAAAATACGAGCTATCAAATCCCGAAGTACCCGTGACATATTTCATCCCCGACCCGCGGCGTAGGAAGCGGCCAGGAAGCGATTAATTGTCAAAAGATCGACGCGTGCGCCGCGTATCCGTTCGTTTTTTCCGCTTTTAGACCCGATGATTTTTTTATACTGACTAGTTGTTTGTGGCTAAGTCCAATGCTTAATGATGTCCTGTCGGTTGCGTTGGGCGGAGAGAGCTTGTTCTGTTAATTTCGAAGAAAGAGGTATTTTTCATAAGGCACACAAGGTCTCACGTAACTACATGTCTCACATTCGTGAGACATAATAATAAGCATAAATATAATTAAACAGTTAAACTCACGTATATTTAGTCACTACGCGCGACTCGCTAGCGCGGCGCGTACTGGCCATCTTGCGCGTAGTGAGTTAATCCTTAAATGCATAGTGATGTATATATGCATCATCTATTCTCGACTCTATTGACAACCCGTCAGAATCCAAATAAATCTTTGTCAAGGTCATGCATTTAACGGTTAAATCGATTAATTATATTACGTAAACAATTATTGGGGTCTCACGCCCAGTAACTCTAT